>JAQFXP010002110.1:0-16321 GCA_034693685.1 Belba bartosi
CTTGCCACAGCTGGGGTTCGAACCCACTAACTCAGGGTTAGAGGACGGACGCATTACCACTGCGCCACCCGCCTGAGCTATATTGGAATTACTGTATATCAGGGATCGAGAAGGTCTGCCAATCCAGGGGGGATTAGGAAAGGGATTTTTCTCAAAATTTTGGCCAAAAACCTAGGGGAATGAGGGAGAGGATTTTTTCAAAAACGCTCAAAAAACCTATATATTTATGATGAAATTTTGCTTAATTTTACTGGATTTAAACTAAATTTAGTTAAATTAACTGGATTTAAACCGGATTTAGCACCAATTTAAGGAAAATTTTCTAATTTTGGGCAAAAAACCAAAAAAACATCGAAGGGGGTATCTTTTCTCGGACCAAAAGCTAAGGGGGGGAATAAATCCAAATTTTTAAACTCAGGAAGGAGTTTTGCCTGATCCCCTCCCCCTTTACGATCCTTGCTGTATATACTCTAATTTTAATATGCTTATATTTAAAAACAAATTTTTTAATAAAATGATTTAATTTTTTATATTATTTATTTATAATTAAAATATTCTTATAGAATTAAAAATATTAAAATACATATTTAAATGATAGTATTTTTTTTCTCGAAAATTTCAGTTTTTCATAATATTGTAGAACTGATAAATTCAGTTCTTGTTCTTAATTAAATAGACATTTTATTGATTTATTCAAACTTTATATTCAATACAAATTAAGCTTTTAATACATATTGTGTCATTAATTCATACAGTGGTGTCGGACTACAGTGAGCCGCACCACTGATAAGACAACTCGTAATCACAACTAGAACTCAATATATGTATTAGCTAATTACATAATAGAAAGTTCTAGAAAAGCAATTAACAATTACATATTTCATAAACAGGAAATGCCAGACAAAGTTTACATAACAAAATTGCATAACAAAGTATTCATAACAAATTTCAATGTCTACAATATTATTATTTATTGTAAAACTAGCATTGTAAAAACAAAATATTTTTTTTTTAGTTTTTTATTTCAACAATTTTAAGAAAAAATAAAGCGTTTCCCAGGATAATCTAAAAATTAATTTAATTAGTTAAAAATAAATTTTATATTACAATTAAAATTAATTCTAACTTCATAGCCTCTAAACGAATTAACGATAAATAATTTCCAACAATAAAAGCCAACTTTTTTCAGACCAATTCTTTCGATCAATGATAATAACTAATTTTTAAAATTTAATAATTAATTTAAATAATTAAAAAATAAATATAAATAATTTACTCCTACTTTAAATTTAACTGAAACTGATTTAATAGTATTTGAGGCAAAAATAGAATTTAATAAAATGTGAGAATTATTTGATTCGATATAAATGGCCGAAGAAATGCTGATAAGTAGTAATAAAATGGAAAATAATGTTATAAATAGTATTAAAAACGCAATTGTAATAAGAAAATGTACTTCAACAAACAACACCAAATATAATATAAATGAAATTAAATTTGAAAATGTAATCCAAATAATAAACAAAAATTTTGACCAATAATTACTGTTATATTCTATGATTTCGGAATAAATTTGATTTAATTCTTGTAATGTATTCCTCACAACAAGTGTTGTTTTTCTACTGTTTCTAGCTTTTAAAACAGTCTTTAAGTTATTATTGACTTCTTTTAGCTTTGATTTGAGATAATAAGTAATTATAAAATAATATACAAATTGATAGAGAATTATAGCCCAGAAGTGTTGGACAACGACTGCCCAAATGATAGCATTCAAAACAGTAAAGACAACAAAAATAAAACCAATTTTGTCTGAACTATGTTTTGGTGAGACCAGGATAGACATAAACCAACCAATCACTACAATTATTGAAAATACATCAACGATAAATCGAGACATTTTTAAACAATTGCGACAAATTTTTGCCATTTTATAGATCACTTTCCTATTGCAAAGACTAATGCTATTGGGAGAGATCAAACCGGCAAACATACGAAATATAGCCAAATCAGTCGGTTTTATATCATTACTATAGTTTAAAAATCCAATTATTTGTGAAAAAACACCGATAGATATCATTAAACTGATGGCAACATTCAATTCAAACTGAACTCGCATAAAATAACCAAGATCTCCCATAAAGAGGTGGAACTCATAACTCATTTCCGGCAAAGCACTCAATAGTATCGTACGAATCAATTGTTGAGTTATTAAACAGAATACGAGAATTGGGTTATAAAAACTTTTTCTAGTGATTGAATCAATTTTAAATAATGATAAACCGATTCGATAGAGATGACAATCGGCGCCAATTATTATCAATTCTGGTGGTAATGGTTTCGATAAATCAAAATACATTGTCATTACTTTTGATCTTAATGATTTTATAATTTTAATGGAATATTTTATATGATTTGACTTATATTAAAGCAAATTTGTTGTTTTGACACAAGTTTAATATATATAATACAGTATAAGTAAAATATATTATCACTATTTAAATTTAAAATACAATAATTTTTATAATATAAAATACTATAATATCAATACTTTAATGGCCTATTTATTTAAGCAATAAATTGGCTTAATTTCAAAAAACAATTCTTTGAACTAAACTTTTAAAAATGTTTATGAAAAATATAATTTTGTGATAAAATTTACTAGGACACAAGCTATTATACTATTTGTAAGAAATAAATGGGGTTTTTTATTTTATTTTATTTGTTTTTATTTATAAATGTTTTATGACTTAATGACTAATATTTTCAAAAACAAGATTATCGTAAAAATACTTTAATAATAAAAAAATTTATTTTATAATTAAGAAAACAATTTGTTTAATGTATTAACAAATACAGTCAATATTCCTTATCTTAAATACTTTCTATGTTGAAACTCGTGTCAATGTTAAACAAAAAGTTTAAAACAAACTTTCTATAACTTATTTTAAATATTTTCTAACTTGAACAAACTCTCTGATTTGGACAAATGTAAAATTTATTACTGTGTTCAAGATAGGGAATATTTACTGTAGTTTAATATAAATATTTGCAATTTATTTATATAATATTAAATCATTATAAAATAAACCATTATGATTTTATAAAGGAAATCATTGGAAAATTTTAAAACGTAAACTGAAATAAAAATATCTGCTATTTTGAAAAATTTATCTATTTTTTTCTAAATATATATTTAATAATATAATATTAAATAGTTTATTAATAATTTCTAAATATTTAGGTATAATTTTAAAAATATTAATGCATAAGTAATTTACTTAATAATTCATCTTTGATATTTTTATAATTGATAATAAATTGATGTCTTTTGTGGTTATTATATATAAATTATATAATATAATTGATATTTAGAAACTATTGAAGGTAACTTTAAGCTTGCGGGCTTTTTACTAAACACATTGCTAATGAAAAGTAATGCACATATTAAAATACACTTAAACACAAATTACAACTAATATTTTCACCCGTATACTTCTTATTCTCATCAATTTTACAAAAAGAAATCTAGTATAGAAAATAAAATAAAACTTATTTTCAATTAAATTTACTTAAATTATTTTTTAAATTTATGTATCTGCAAAATAAATTTTAATGTTATTAATAACTTATTATAAAAATACTGCAAAAATTTTTATTTTTTCAGGTTAAAATGACCTTCTTACAGTCCTCATTGTGCAATACTAAACACATATTATGCTGTCCAGTTTTTAACTTGGCCAGCACTATTTAAAAAGACGATAGAAATGGGTTTTATGTCAAAATTGTAATTTTAAGAAAAATCTATAAAAGTATATAACAAAATAATTTAAACTTTAAAACCTTAATAAAATTTTCTCACATTAAAGTAGGCTAAATGCTTTTTAAAAAATATTAGTAACAGTTGTTAGACTTTATATAATATTTATTATTTTATAATGATATTTGTAAAATGAAAGAATTTATTGAAATTAAGAATATGTTTTAAATTGCAAATTATTTTTATTAAATGGTTTACATTCCTTCGGCGGTCGGCAAATGTATTGGTAAGATGGGGATATCCTTTTGGGAAACAAATGATAGGGAGAGGGTATAAATGCAAATTTTCCAAATCAGAGCAGTTTTTGATCTTAAGAGATTGAGACATTTTAATTGTTTTCACACATTTAGAAAAATTTTAACTATTTTTAAACTATATCAACATATATATATTTCTGTTATTTAAATAAATTTTAACTTTAATTTTTATCTAAATTATGGAAAAATATTCCTAAATCAGCAATTTGTTAATAACTAAATATCTAATCATTTCTATATTTCTTAAAAGTATATTTTAACAATTGGTAATTAATATGGAAATTTAAAATAATTTATTTAACAGTAACAAAAATCTTATTTAAAGTAATTAGAGCTATTTGGACTAATATATATCTATATTGATAATAAATAATTATCTATATTATCTATATTTAGTTACAGTATATACAGTATAGATATTGTTATATTTATTTATTTATTTTTTTATTGTAAAACTTGTTAAAAATTAAATAATTTTTGCTTTAAATTAATAAATTAAAAATAACTTGTAAAAATTAATATAGAATATAAAATTAAATAATTTTTGAAAATTAGGTTTATTTAAAGTGACATTTAAAAAATACTTTGTATCTTAATACAAATTAAAAACAACATTAAAAATACATGTATAAATTGCTCATGCGTTAATATCAAAGCAATTTGTTGATTGTATGAACTAATAATAATTTTTAAAAATTTAATGTTTAATAAAACAGAACAAAAACAAGCAATTACAATTAGTTAATATATTTGTTTACAATATTTTTAAATATAAATAAAACAATTTTTTAATGCAGCATTTACTCATGTTGTTTTATATTATTTTTACAAAACAAAAACATTTTAACAGTTTAATAAAAATATCTTTATATAAATTTAATTTTTTAGAAATTTTAATAATTTAGTTAACACTTAAATTTAATCTACACTCACTTAAACAAAATCAACATGGCAGTAAATATATATATAAATGAATAAATTTTGTAAACCAAAAACACACAAATTGCACCAGCATAAATTAATCGATTTATTCATAGCATTGATTCGTTTAATATACACATAATTTGTTTATATAATTGTTTAATAAATTATTTCCAAATCTCAACCCTGAAAACATTTTAGTTAAATGACAAATTAAATTATTTTATTTTTATAGGAAATATACGAAATTTAAGTCAGAAAAACATCAAGTATTTGCATTCAACCACAAATGTAGGCCTTGATATTAAACTGGTCTTTTCAGGCATTGAAACAATCAATCATAAATTATAAACTCAAATAATATATGTTGTAATTGTTTTAAATTACGAATACTAATTAAAAATCATTCAAAATTTTGTTCAAATGTTTAATTAATTCAAAATTTTTTTAATTGCTTTGTTGTATACTATAATTTATGAATAATTAAAATGAGTCATTAATCATTTTATAATTTGATATTTTCTTCAACATGTTTTATTTTTTAAAGTTTATTTTATTTTGTTTTTAAGCAATCTATTGTATTTCAACGTGTGTAATAAGTTTGCCATAATACAGTTTTCAAATACAAATTTAATCTAAATAGAATATTTAGAGCAAATTTAAATAGTTTTAATTAAATTGTTTTTAATTTGCAAATAAAATCCAAATAATTAATATTTCTGCTTTTAATCCAAGCAAAACAAAATTATTTCTATTTTAATTAAATTGTTTTTATATTGTAATTAAAATTCCAAAAATATAATTAAATCAAAATACAGTCAACTATGGGTCAGTTCATCATCAGTTTTGTTCTTCTCTGCAAATTATGTCTCAATCACTAATTGACAATTAGAATTGCAACTCTAATAGAAGTCAATGCAAATTATACCTCAATTTTAATCCTCAGTTTTATTTGTCAATTTTCAATTCCCAGATTTGAAGCCCATAGTTAACTGTATTTTGTTGCTAAATATTTTTACTAAATTAGATTAACAAAGAGAAATAAATGTAAACTAATATATCTAAACTTATTGGCAAGTTATTGCTTATTAAATCACAATATTTTTGGAATTATGTTTATCTGAACCAAACTTATTGATTGTCAACCGGATAGCTAAACTATAACTATGTTTCTCATTACTGATTGAGAGGCTGTAGCAAGTGCACATCTTTGATATTTAAATTATAAATACTGCACTTGTTGAAAATTTGCTTTTTATAACTTTCTTTAATAGTGTTATTTTGTTAATAAATACACAAGTTTCTATTAATAATTAAAAATACTTTATTAGTGGTTTGAAAAATTTCGCAAAGTTAATGTAAAAAATAAATTATCAGAACATTTATTTTTAGATAATTTGTTTATTTTTGCAATTTAATTAATATAATAGCATTTATTTAAAGAAAACTACTATAAGGAAAGCCGTGTTGTTTCGAACCTGATATCACTTTTGACATAACAAATATTGATTTATTTATATTTTTTTCCAAATAATTGAAATAATTAATAAACAATTTGAATATTGATTTTGAGTTGTATTTATTTAAAACAATTCAAAACACTCTATAATCCAAAAATATAAAACTAATTATGAAAAACATGAAAAAATGAAATCAAAACTATCATTCATTCGAGCGTTAATTAACAGTAATTATTATTATTTGTCAAAACAGTTAATTGGGTTTAAGTTCATAATTGAAAGTTTTTTACAACAAAAAAATGTAAAATAAAATAAATATTAATTAAAAAGAACTTTAAATGTATATGTGTTTGAGATTTAACATGTAAAAAATTTTATTTATTTGATATATGGTGAACAATATCGGCTTTTAGTCAAACTTTTTGCGAATTTGTAGTATTCCTGTTCGGCATAGAAGACATCCGGAGTTATATCAATATTAACTTCGGTTCGAAAAATATTTAAAAGTCTTCTTCCATTCGGAGTCGAATTGTAAGCCAAAGCAACCGGAAATTCATTACAAATATCGTTATATTCATTATAATCACCGCTAAAATCATTTCCATCGCTATCGTAAGGCTCGGGCAGAAAATGGTCGAAAAAAGTGGCGGTTTTTGTGGCAAACTTTGGATAATATTTCTCAAAGAGATAATTCGGTAGAGAGTTCTTGAGATTATGAACAGCTTTTGGCAGTTTTGGTCTTCTTTTATGAATGATATCATTGATTGGTTTGACGAACTGGTCCTGAATATAGCAGAGGTCTCCGAATGCCATTTGAAACACTTCCTTAATCTGAGTGTTTTCATAGTAAGTCAAGTAATCATTTTCAATGTCGGCGCCCAATATCTGCTGCTGTTCCCAATCATACCTCTGTCCCCTGTTGTAGGAGAGGGGCAGAAGGTTCTGGTCGTTAATCAATTGCCATTTGAGTATTGCATAGTCGGCTACGTGTGCGTGAAATAGGTAGAAGATTGGGCTGTAATTAGATTATAAGTATTATTTAGTTAAATCAATTAATAACACATTAAAGCATTTTTTCAATAAAACAATTACTCATTATTTGCATAATTAGCGCTCATTTCCCCCTCATATCCGCCAACAGACAAATGAGTTTTAAAGTGAGCGGAAAAACCCAATAATCGCGCGAATTGTGGCCAAGAAAGGCCTGACGTCTGTGTGAGTGATGTCACCCATTCAGGTGACTCCCAAACAGGTATTGTTTTGTTTAAATTCCATTGCCGTTTCACACAATGCTTTTCCGGGAACCGCACTCTTTGGTTAGCAAACGGGCCGTCAGGTATGCAATACCCGTTAGACCGACTGCCGGCGCGACCGAACGTATTCCACACTTTGCTCTTCTCTGGCGCTGAGAAATCGGTTATATATTCCTTATAAATATAATCATAAAATTTGTTAATAATTTGTTTAATAAGTTAATAGAAAACAATTAAATCTAGTTGATCATGCAATAATTTCTAATTGACGTTCATTATTTTGATTATTATTTTTTCTATTATTCTATATTTGTTTTAAAAAAATAAAATAAAGGTTAAATTTAAAAATTGAATTAATTAATTATTTAAATTTAATTATATTATAATTAATTAGATATTTTATTAAATATTTTAAAACTCAAGCGCTTTCAACAGGAGTTACATAATATAAAATTAAATAAGTTTTAAAAATTAGTTTAAGTTTTTTAAAAATAATTTAAGGAAAGGTTAAAATTGTTTTTAAAATAAATTTTATAGTTAAATAATTTTCGAAAATTTATGTATACTGGTATTAACAACTATTTTGCCAATTAATCGTTTTTATTTATTTACTACACATTTAATACTTTGTAAATATATCGTTAACGAGTTAATATTTAGCCAATAGGTTTTTCCCACAACTTATTTATTTATTTATTTATTTATTCATTTTTACACTTTCTCATAAACTAATTATTTTTAATGTTTTTGGTTTTATTTGTCGTCCTATTGTGGATTTGCTCAATGAATTTATCATATCCGTTTAAAATTTTTTAATTTACTTTTTCCACAAAATGTAACTTATGTAACTTTTAATGTTATATTTTGCAAGACATTATCCTTAGGCTAGACTGATATGGTTACTTTTGATTATTATTATTATTGCAATTTAATAACAATCAAATAATAATTAATATTATGATATGTATTTAGAACTAATATTTTAGAACCAGACATACCTTTCACTGAATTTTTAAATATGTTTTTTAGATTAAAAAAAATTAGTTCTTTTATTTTTAGACTATTTTAATGATTTAAGTATGTATTGAAAAGTAAAATCTCTTATATAAAAAACTACAGTTTTATGTAAATAAAATAGATTCGCCTTTTAAGGTCTTACCCAAAATCAACTTTCTATAATTAAAATACCATAACGGCAAATAAATAAATAAATTTAAATAAACAATATATTCAATATTCAGTATTTATTGAAGCAAAAAAATTTTTTTAAAATAAAACAATTAATTTAATTATGTAATAAATACTTAATTTATTATTTTTATCAATTAATCAAATAACTAATATTTGAGATAATGATGTAATAAATAATTTAAAATAACTAATAAAACTAAATAACTTGATTAGTACTTAATTTGAACTTAATTAAAATTTATTAGACTAGTAATATTAATTTTAAATAATAAGTCATAAACTAGCTAATTATTAAAATAAATAAAATAACATTTTTAATAATAAATTATATTGATTAAACGTTTGCAAAGGTTATGTTTTTAAAAATTTAAATAGCCTTGATTACTTTTTAAAATATAATCTTAAATATATAAATTATAATTGCAATTGCTAAAATATACTTTATATTTTAATATTTGATCTAGAAATTTAAAATAAAAAATTTAGAATAAGTAAAATATAAAATACAAACCCAGTAAGGCAGAGTAATATTCGGATTGATTTTCCTCATCTCCTTTTCCAACTCGTTGATGTGCCACCTATGCCAGGGAACGGCTTCAGCAAATTTATGAATACCGTTCCAATAGGTGCCGTGAATTAGACCAAACAAATCCATAACTCCGTTCGCATAAAGCGCTTTGAATACATTTGTCAGATCAAAGAGTTCTCGCTTTGAGAGACAATTAATATTTTTTCTGACTCTAAGAGTTTTGCAAGCTGGTTTCAATGGTCCCGTTCGTCTAAATCGGGTTTGCAGATAAATTCTCACATTCTCCAGCTCTTTTTTACTGAATTGAGTAGCATGGCCACATTTACCCATAAATTCTTCTTGTTCACAACCACCTAAGTCTAATTTGTATTAAAACAATTTAAAAACAATTGTTTTAATTTGAAATTGTTTTCAAGACATACCACAATCATCATCCTCATCATATGGATATGTTTTAATTTGAAAATAATTTAGGTTTAAAATAAAATACAAAAGTAAAAACTTAACTAACATTTTAACTTCTCATAACAAACAATAAACACTTTTTAGGGTAAAACTAGTCTAAAACTAATGATATGCTCGTGTGGACAGAAAACTTTTTCTAACCAAAGTGTTAATTCAATTCTAGCATTAAATAGAAAATATAAAATAACTGATAAAATCAAATTTCAATGATTTTGAACTTTATCACTGAAAAAAGGTTTGAGTCCTTCTATCAATCAATACTCGTTTGTTAACTCTATTTTACTCAAATAATAATAATTACTTTTTTTTGTATAATATTTGTTTTAATTATCATAACTTGAAATTGCATTTAAGAGCTTATGCGCCAAAAATCAGTGAATTGTGAAAATCTATGTTTGAAATTTAATTTGATATAAGATATAAATATCCGCAATTTGCTTTAGATAATTGTCCAAAAAGCCCTTTTTTACTCCTTGATAATGTTTTAATAAATTCCGCTTATATTAATGATACCATATAAATATAATTTGCGATATCAATTCAGTTAAGCAACTAATACAAATAATTAATTGTCTAACTGAATTAATATCGCATATTATAACTCATTAATAATAGCGGAATTTATTTAAACAGTTTAAATTATTTTTATTAGTAATAAATATTAATTTTATTATTCTTACTGTTTCTACAAATTTAATCAATTGTTTTCTAGAATCAATTATTGATTATAAATATTTGGCACTTAAATAAACTTTCTATACAGTTATTTAAATAATATACTAGTGAGAGTTTTTGTGTTTGTTTGTTTACTTGTCTGGACAAATTGTTTAATTTTTAATGGTTAATTCACATGGTTAGTACAGTAAAAGTATTTTCAAGTTATTTAAATATTTGCTGTAACTATACAAAATGTGCCAAATAAATAAAACTTGTTTTAATAAAATTTTAAGGAAAATTTTTAATTTACTTGACAAAATATCTATATAAAAAGTTAAAAATATGCTTTAATCGTCTTTAGTTTAGTTAGATTAATTTTACTGCCGTTCATTAATAAGATATAATAATAATAATTTCTGCTTCTAATATATTTTATAATTTTAATAGTTTTAAAATTAAGTTTTCCCTAGTGAAATTTTTGTGTAATTGTTAATTTATTAGTTGAAATTTTTTGTATAGGCATTTAAAGTGTATTTTTATTTAAATAGTTTTTAAAAATAACACAAATAAAAGAGAGAAAGTGGATTTTCTTAGTTATTGTATACTTATAAAATTTTTTATGTAAAAAATAATTTTTTTATTTTGTTTACTAAATCATTAAACCCTAATAAAAACAACAAACAATTGATTGATATCTAAAAACATTAATGGCTTTACTCTTTAAAATTTTTAATTTATTTATCTTTGGTTTATGTTACAATATAATGTGTTTTAATTATTTTAGTTTGTTGTAACAGTTTTAAAAATTGTGTAAATTATATTTAAAATATTTTTACATTAGATTTAACAAAATTTACCAGACAATATTTGTTAAAATTTTTATGCAAAATATTATATATTTAAAATTTTCTATTTTAAACAAAATTGAAAATATGCAAATCTGTTAATTAAAAAAATTTAATAATATTTATAAATTTATTCAATATTTAAGATGACTAATAATAGTAATTTGAACATATTTAGTAATTTAGCTCTTTATCTATTAAGATCAATCAAATCATAAGATTAACAAGTTAATTAACAATAGAAATTAAACTTTTTATTTAAATTTTTGTAATTATTTAATAAAGACAATGGTAGTACATGACAAAAAATTATATTTTTAAAAATCATTTTAATCATGATTAAACCATTTGATATTTTGATAAAATCGTTAAAAATTTGTTCTAAAAATAATAGTTAAAAAGTTATTTACAAAATATAATATATATCTTACAGTTCATACACTATAATACATAATGTATACATAATACATATAATACATACAGTATAATACAATAATGCATAAAATAGTTATTAATTACAGTAAATTCATTGTATTGTTAATACTGTACAATTGTAATATATTGTGGTAATTAAAAATGCGATAAAAATATCAATTAAATTCTTCTTTATTAAAATATTTTATTTTTGATAAATAAATTTTAGCGCTAAAAAGTACTTAGAAGCTTTAAAAAAAATTAAACTGTACTAGATAAACACAGCTTAAAAATAATAACTTTGCATTTGATTACACTTTGACGTTGTTATAAAAATAATGTTTATATTTTTTAAACATTATTTCCCGTCACAAAAAATTGTTTTTATAAATATTTTATCTAATTATTAATTCTACTTAGTAAGTATTAAACATTAGTAAAAAAAAATTTCAAAATATTTCATAAGTTTGAAATTTAAGAATAAAATATAGCCTAGTGCAATATTGTTTATAGTTATCTGAAAGAATAATTTTTATGTAAATTGTTATTGAATGAATCATATATTATTGTGAGAATATCATTATTAATTATAATTTCTGCAATTATAATTTGTAACTTAAGCTAAACAATTTTTGCCTTTAAACAAAAATGTTTATAAAAAATATTTTTTAAATTACCAGCTTAGTTTCAAATAAATTTAAAAGTTTTATAACTGTAAATTGCAGTTATAAATTTAGCTTTCTAGCATAAAAAATAAGCTATCCGTAAAAATCAATTATATTATACTTTATTACGTATAATTTACTTTACTAATTTTTAAATTTATGAATTATAAATTTCTTATAATTTAAATTATTTAAAAAATAATCTTTATTTAAGCGTTAATGTATTAAGATAATTTAAATATGATTAATTTATTTGCATTGATATACTTTAGATTAAATAAAATTTTTTAAGATAAACTAATAAATAACGAATAAATACTAATAAAATGTTTATAAAGATAAAAAACACAATTGAGTGGTGATTATAATTATTTAATATAACTAAATACAAATGATTATATAAAATTCTAATTTTTATTTAAATTTATCAAAAGTGTTTTAAAAATATAAATAAATTTTAACCTAATTTTCACACCAAGTCTATGCCCTAATAGAGATGATGTCAAAATTGATTGAAATGTTTCGATTGTTATCTTAATTGCGATCAAATTAATAAAACTTTGTTTAGGAAAAGTTAACATTTGGATATATGTTTATTTTCAAATTAGCTCATATTTTGTACAATAACTCTTAAAAAATAATAATTTAGGCCACAATTAATAAATTAATAATAAACTAAAACCAAATTTAAAAAAAATTAATTTGATTTTATATTAAAGACGAAAAAGAAGAAAATATCAAAAAGTAGACCTGATATCAATCTAACCGTTAATCTATGCAATGTCCAACTTGCTAGAGCGGACAGATTGTTATATAATCTAGTTTTAGTTTATTTAACAAATCTGTCTAGACAATCTAAAATCATTATCGGCAAATGTAATAATTAACAATTTTTATATATATATATATATAAAAGAACAATATTTATTTATCAATATTAAATATTAATAATACAATAATTGCAATTAAAACAAAATATATAATTGGTATTACAATTGGTTAAAAGAAATGCTTCAAAAGATTGGCCGATTCCGGGGGAGGAATCAGGAAAGAGATATACAAAAATGCTTTAAAACCTATTGAATTATAATACAATTTAACTAAGTTTAAGTTAAATTTAGCTAAATTAATTAAATGTTTATATTTAATTATTATTAATTTTGACAAAAAACTATTTTTTTAAAATTTGCGACTGACAAAACATTAAGGGGGCACATTTTGGCCAACCAAATTCCAGGGGGATAATTGCCAATTTTTAAAATTAATTTTTTTTTGTTTAATCCCCCCATGAACCCCTAGTTAAAAGTAATTCTTACGTTTCAAAACAATTTTAAATTTAAATTTTATTAATTCAAAATAAAACAATATGTTTTAAAATAATTAATTGATATAAAGTAACAAAAAATATATTTAGATAAAATTAGATAAAAGTTAAAAATTTGATAAAACTAAAGACAATTAATTATAATACAGATAAGTAAAATAATTTTAAAAATATTTATTGACTTTTATAAAATTAAAAAACTCATTAAGATATTTTATATATATAATATTTAAATTAATTAATTAAAAATTAATCTTAACAAACAAAACAAAAAATAAACTTAAATTAAATTAATATATAAGTTTATTTTTATTTAGTTTATTTAGTTTTAGTTTTAAGTTTATATAAGTTGTAATATCATATAACTCCTGATGAAGGTTCTTAATGGACCGAAAGCGCTCGAGTTTTAATTACAATAAATTTATTAATTATCGCTAAGTCTAAAGAGTTATTTAAGTAAATTAAAAAAAAATACTTTAGTTTATTTTATTTTATAAGTTATTTATTAAAAGTTTTAAATTTATATTCAGCTAGATTATTTTTAATAGTACAGTCCAAGTCCATTTCTATCCCTTCCATTTTTATCATTTTTCCATTTTTGTCCCTTATATTTCAAAACCATTTATTATAGGGACAATGTTAAACAGTTCCATTTTTATCCCTTTTCCAATTTTATCCCTCATTTTTTCTGCCCAACCAAGTTGATAGAAATGGACTTTGACTGTATTATTGCTACATTGTACACTTGTTACAAAATATTTGTAGACATTTATTACAAATGTGTACTGAAATTAAAGCAAAAATATCTATAAAATAATTTAAAATTAAAACAAAAATTTAGTGAAACACATGATTTTGTTTATGCCTAAACTTAACATGGTTTAATTGATTAATAACTGAATTAAAACTAATTCAATCAATTTTAAAATGATTATTACATTAAAGACATTTACGCAAAAAACAATTCAAAAATTATTGAAATTATCACAAATTAGAGTAAGTATTGAATTAAAACTTAACAAATATTTTGTTTTTAATTCAATTATTAAATCATTGAAAGTGTATATCAAATGATACCCAAAACCCAAAACCGTCGCAAGCGGTGACAAAATTGCGTATATTTTCTGGAATACAACCGACCGGTGCTCTACATTTGGGCAACTATTTGGGTGCGATTCGGCACTGGGTTGCCTACCAGAACGACCGCGAACGGGTCGATTCGTGTCTCTACTCTATTGTAGACTTGCATTCATTGACTACTATTCAGAACAGGGATAGGACTCGAGACAACATTAAGCTAATGACCGCAACACTACTCGCCTGTGGTATTGACCCGAACCAGTCGGTGCTCTTTTTACAGTCAGACGTGCCATTCCACGGCCAGTTGGCCTGGATTTTGGCCACTTTGGTCCCTATGGCTCAGTTGTATCGCTTTCCACAGTTTAAGGCATTTAAATACTTTTTTATTAATTTACACTATTTTTCATAAAAACTACAATTTATTTGAATTGAAATAAATTAAAATGTTTTGAATTAATCAATATTTAGGACAAAACAATGGGAATGAAAGAGATACCATTGGGTCTCTATTTATACCCAATTTTACAAATTGCCGACATTTTGCTCTACAAAACAAACGGCGTTCCCGTCGGGGATGACCAGTCGGCACACCTGAACTTTTGCCGTCATTTGGCGCATAAATTTAATACAACATTTGGCGAACGGGTATTCATAGAACCCAAGACCATATGCCCCCAAATGTCGGGTCGTATTCGAAGTTTACGAAAACCGGAGAACAAAATGTCGAAATCGGAACCTAATCTCAAGTCTCGAATCGATATAACCGATACTTCTGATGATATTAGGGATAAAATACGTAAAGCTGTCACTGATATGCGTTCTGAAGTGACATATGAACCGGAATCAAGGCCTGGGGTCTCCAATTTGGTTCTTATTTATTCATTATTGAGTGACTTAACCCCCGAACAAGTCTGTGCCGACAATAAGGGCCGGAATACTGGAGAATTCAAACTAGTTTTGTGTGATTTAGTTGTAGAGCATTTGCGTCCAATTCGGGACAATTTTGTACATTTTATGGCTGACTCTTCGTATTTGGATCAAGTCTTAAGCGTCGGTCGACTCAAAGCATACAGTATTGCCGAACAGACTATGTCTGAAGTTTATGAAGCGATCGGTTCTCAAGCTATTTGTAAAAGTGTTGATCAGTTTTCTGGTCAACACTTAAGTTAATTAATATTAAGTAAATTTATTATTAATTATTGATATTCTAGTGAATAATTTTCGATAAACTTGTTTGTTATATACGGTAATTGAAAATAAATTACAGTATTGTTTGTAAAAACTCATAATATACAAAAATTTAGCCAGCTTGATTAAATTTGAAAAATGGAATAAAAGCTACACAAATCAAACTATTATTTGAAAAATTCTTAAGTTATGATCAGAATCATTCATAGACTAATAAATTTACGAAAAAGTAATGCTATTATTGACTCATTAATA
>JAQFXP010002111.1:0-16320 GCA_034693685.1 Belba bartosi
TTACTTAATTTAACTGGATTTAAACTAAATTTAAACTAAATTTAGTTAATTTAACTAAATTTAAACCGGATTTAGCATCAATTTAGGGAAAATTTCCTAATTTTGGGCAAAAAACCCAAAAAATTTGCCGGCCGTTTTTGGCGGCCGGCAAAACCTCGACGGGGGGTACCTTTTCTCGGACCAAATGCTAGGGGGGGGATAAATGCCAATTTTCAAAATCAGGGGGGATTTTTGACTGATCCCCCCCTTCACAATTCCTGATAAAAATTAATTTACAAAAATGTTATATTACAAAAATAATACTTAATAAATACAACTAAATTTCAATTGCAACAATTACATCTTTTTTATCACCTTGCAACTCCACAATATTATTATCAGTTCTATTACTAAAATCTGGTAATGTAGTCCAGTAGTGAATCCAAATGACAACAAACATCGGTAGCGCCAGTAGTGCCGCGATTAACATAAATGAGAGGCCGGGTATGGTATCCATAGTTGCGCTAAATATAGTAGTAAATAGTCCTCCGCCTAAAAGTGGCATAATTGATTCAATGGCAGATGAGAAGCTAAATACTTTGCCCATCTCCATTGGTGCAACTATTTTCGATATATGTGTCCTAAGACCAATTGATGCCAGGCCACCCAGTATGCCGGCGGCTACTGATATCCAGAACCCGGTCGCCGATAATATGATTCCGCGGATTAAGTTTTGAGCCAAATATGACACTAAACCGACGAATGATATTGTCGTGTCTTTTAATTTAAAAACCTATTTATTTAAAATTAATATACAAGAACATTTTAATATCAATTTTTGTACGTATTTATAGTATGTATTTTTTTGTTGTATTTATTATATAGCAATAATACTTGTGGTTATATTAGCATGTTATTTATAAAACAAAATTATATTTGTTTAACAATACTTTTTGTTAATAAAGTAAATAGTACCTTGATAAAAATGAACGCAAATATAAACGTGCCAACAGTGCTAACAATATCATTAACAGCGGAAGCATTACTATACATCTCCGAACCCCATGAGTAGACCTTTTGGGTAAAGGGATAGAGAAAAATAATTGGCCCGACATTCGAGATGACAAATATGCCAAACGATAAGAACAGTAGCCATATCTGGAGTCGCACACAATTGGCACGTTTTTTGAAACACGTGCTAAACATGTCTTTAATGTTCTGCACATTGAATAGCAGTCGGATTGGATGAATGTGTCGGTTATTGTCGTATTGTTTTTGTTTGTCGGTTATTATTTTCCTTTTTTCATTGCAATCCGAGTCCGGGAATCGGGTTTCGAATGCTTTGATGTCTTTTGATTCGTTGATCATAAATAACGTCCAAATAAGTGCTCCCGAGTAGCATAAGCCACATATTATAAACACGGTCGAATAGTTATGTAATTGTCCATTGTGGAATATTTGGAAGTTGCTATTTAAAACTATGCCACCCATGTATGTACCAAATGGTTGTGCTATATAATATATTTTTAAAAATTTAAAATTTAAGTTTTATTTAATATTTTTTATAATTTAGTTAAAGTTATTTAACTAATATTTACAAATATTTTGAATTTAATATAAATTATTTATGAAAATATTTTAAGTGTTGACATTTAAATATGATGTGATTTGTTAATAAATAACTTAATAATTATATTGTTAAAAAAATTTATAAATATAATTTATAGTAAAATTTTTGTAAACAAGATATTTACCTATCCCAACACAAATTTGTATCATGGTCATACGAATTGCACGTAATTTTGGCGGTGTTGTAGATGACGCATATGAATAAAACGAGGTTATTAGTGCTAACTGTCCGCCAGACAATGTACCAGGTACAAATGAGAACAAAATTAAATATTCAGCTAAAAATATTAAATACAAATACATAACATTAAAATAAAAGTCATTTTAAAAAGTAAACTGGGTAATCACTTACAAGACTTGTTAAAATAATCGCACAAAACAAGTATCACTGCTTCGACTATAGCCGCTATAGCGCCAGCAATTAGTAATACTTTTTTTGCATGTATATATTTATCTGTCCAAGATCCAATAAATAAAGCTGATATAACAGCTGGAACAGTTATTAGCAATAGCACCCATACCATGATACTAGTCGAGTCGGCTAGTATAGATGATTTTTGATCAAGGTCATCATTTTTGTCTTCTAATTCAGACAAGTTTGAACAGTAACTGTTGTTTAGGTTATATTTGTACAAGCATATTTTGTCCTGGATTAATTGACTTGTTGGCACTTGTTTGAATGCTTGTACAAAATAATAGACTAATACATATGGCTCTATTGTTAATAAAGTCATAAAATCCCAAAATTTGCAAAAGTTGTACTTGTTTATATCTAGCATATTTAAAATACTATAAATAAATCAACATTTATTAAATATAATGCAAAACTTTATATTAATTGAATTAGTTAAGCAACTTGAATAAAAAATATTTTTACTTTATTGTTAAAATAAGTATTTCATAAAACTTTCTTTTAATAAATAATTTTTTATTATTTATTATCTCATCAAAAAAAAACTTTGTTTAATAACTAAAATAAAATATTTTGACTTTTATATACAGTTTTACAAAAATATTTGCTCTGCTTTGCAACCATAAAATTTATTGCACAATTAATTAATTATGTGCAATTACATTTATCTTTTTTGCACTTATGGGTGCATTTTTGTTTTTGATATTGCAAAATTAGTGAAAATATTTTTAAGATTTTATTATTTATCTTAATGTAATTTATTTATTTAAATTTTATACTAATAAAAATTATTAGTAATAAACAGCAAGATTTTAAATCGGGCAAAAATCGAGCAAAGTAGCATTAAACGTACAAAAGTATACTAATTTAAAATTAATTTACAAGTCAGTTTACTCAAAATTTTATCTGTTTAATTTTAAAAAGGATTATTTGTAACAAGTTAAATATTTTTGTCATTGCTATTAGTTTGACTGGTATGATTATTTGTTTGCCAATATTTTAATATTTATTTTACTAATAATTACTAATTAGTTTTAGAGTTTAATATAAACTACTTTCTAAAAATTAATCTATGAATTGCTTTGATAAAATCTTGTATTTAAATCGATTATTTGATTTGAGTTAAGATATGTTCCGGGTGTGGTTTTTAGTTATGCCCGAAATAAAATCTTTCTGGTCATAAATGTAGCAAAATATGAATTATACAAAGACAAAAATTCAAAATTATATCTAAGCAGTTTACAAAAATATTTAATAATTACAATATACAGTATATAGAAACTGTACTCTTAAGTACTATTTGGGTGAAAAATATAATTGATAAAAATATTAATAGTTAAGTGGGTTTTATTTGATAACTAATAATATAATAAATTTTTATTATATAATAATTGAGTTATTTACAAATATAAGTTAATAGCATTTTTATATTCTTGACCAATTCTTGATTGCTATATGCGAGTAAGTTATTTTCTATAAAAATATAAACTGTATTATCTAATTTTGTCATTAATAAATAATATTATTAATAACTTATAAATTTATTTTTTTATGATTATATTTGCCATGTCATTTTTTTAATTTAGATTTAGTTTGTAATACAAACACAATATTTTTAATTATTAAGTTTAATTGACTTATATAAAAAATAAAGTTAATTATTAAAACAATCTAATCATTATTTTTAGATTAATATACTAAAATTAGCATTGTAATTAAGAAAAAAAATAAATCAAACAAAAAATGATAATATTTTGAAAATATACTTTAAAATAGAATTATATTAAGAAGTTATAATAATGAAAGAAAAATAAAATACAATCAAAATAAACTAAAAATATATTTATAATTGTATTGATTTTAAACAATACAATACAGTGTTATTTACAACTAAATATAATATAATTGTAACTTCCACATATCAAATATTTGACTAGTTACACAAAGTTTAATATAATTTATAAAATTTTTGGTTATATTTATTTATAAAAATTAAATAAAACAAATTGACAAAAAAATGATTAAAATAAACAAAAATTCTAAATTATCATTAAATACCGAAGATGCAATTGATATATTAATAAAGTTTGCAAAGAATACATATCTTATTATTGCAAACAATTTGGATAAATATGAAAGCGGTTATCGAAGTACTAAACGCCTAGTATTGGCCTCATTGAACCGATTTATGCTTTTGTTAATGAGTTTGAGATATGGAATCTCTGCTCTATTCCCGAACCGTTCGATACGTATTCTGATGAGTGATGCGAACCATATATTTGGAAATCAAAGACTCATTTCATTTGTGATATCAATGATTATATTTAACTTATTTATTATAGAAATTTTATTACAATACCAAGAAATGTCACAAAAATTATATATACTTTGTTTTATTAATGCTATTAAACACAAAACAATTAGCATGCCGAATTCAAAAAAACTAATTAAACCCATAACATATTTAAATATGTTTATAAAATATTTATCTTTAAAATTATATTGGATTACCTTGTTTTTATTATTTTTAGGTTATTCTGCTTCAATATTGCTTGCTAAAAATTATTCAATTATTAGTTATTTATTTTGGACAATACCCACGCTAATTTGCTTAACGAATTTATTTTTGATTGGTTATATATGTTCTTATTTTATAATTTTAGTTGGATATTATTTAATTGCAAGCTTAAATAACATTCTACAATGCATCAAGTTCTGTTTACAAGTTGAAAATAAAATAAAACTATTGCAAACAATACGCATGCATAATTATATATCAAAATTAATTTTTAATTTAAATCAAACAATTAAATATGGCATATTTATTATTTATTATTTAATTACAACAACACTAATTATTTTTGCTGTATTAATAAATAGCGGGCATTTAAATAATAATTTTAAACTTGTTACATTACCAATATTTCTAGTAATATTTATTTCAAATTTTTTTTTGAATTTTTTATCTTCTCAAATTATAAGCGCTGCTCACAAGCCACGTCATTTATTGTATAAATTTAGTTTGCAATATAAACTGTCAATTAGGGAACAATTAAAAATTGTTGCGTTCATTGAGAAGTTGTCCGGACCTGACATTGGGTTCTATTGCTTAGACTTATTCCCAATGAATAACTATGAGTTCTATCAATATTGCGTTATTATTGTTATGAATTATATTTTGATTTTAAATTTTTTATAATTATATTTTAAAATTAACTAAAATTGTTATTTTTACATTGATGCTGTAAATAATATTTGTTACAATAATTTTTTAATTATTTAATCAACATGTTAATTTTTATGGAGAAAAATTCTGTTTTAAATAAAACTATCATACTCAAATGTAATTTAGCTATATGACATATGTAAAACTAAATTTTATTTGTAAATTAAATGTATTTTTTAATAATTTAAATTATATTAAAAAAGAAAATTACTTTAATGTTTAAATTATAAATATAAGACAACTAGATCTAAAATGCTAGTTTAGTTAATTTTTATAAATGGTTTAAAGTTTAGGTTTGGCATAAATAGGTTGGGGGTATAGAAGGGGTGGTTAGACGAGGCAAAAGTTGTGTTTTAGTTAATTAAAGTTTGAAATTAAATGGTATGCAGTTATGGTTTAAGTGGCGGAGGAAGTAGAGAGTAATTGTGATTGCGGGTCAGTTCTAAGTTTTTATAAATAATATAAAATTCATTTTAGTGTTTCAGCTGGCTTTAGATAGATTGGAGACATAAGAGTTTGTGCGAAACAGGAATAAATATTTAAGTTTGAATTTTAATTTTTCTCTCTCTCTCTCTCTCCCTGGTATTATTCCTTTGTTCCATTTAATCCGAGCACATTTTTTCAACTCAACTCAAACCTAATCGTAATTTATTTTTAATATTCGCAAACGCAACGTTGAAGAGCACTGGTCATATTCGAGCACTGGTCACCTTTTAATCTTTATTTTAAATAAATGTTAACTATAAAGTGTTTTATTTGTAAAAGTCGTTTATTTACCTAAGACTGAGTTATAGTTTAGCTAAAAACTAAGTTTAAGTTTTGGTCTAAACCCGAGTTTAAAGGGAGAGTCTTATCGATAAATAACATTTGTTTACTCTTATCGATAGATGTCGGATTACTATAGAACACGCTGTTTACATTTCTAAAGTCCTTATAGTATAAATGGGCGAATTTCAAAAAAAGCGCGTCATACTTTTACACAGTAGTCTTTTTATCTTGTTAATATCGAAAGAGTCATACATAACAATCAGTATAAATTAAAGACATTTTCAGCCCATATCTTGAAATCAAAACAAATACTCTTAACAGTGTGGTGCAATTATTAAGAGTTCAAAAGTGTTAGTTATTTTTTTTACTGATTATTAAACATTAAAAAGTAATATATCTGCAGTGACTCCCGCGAGTCCATGCAGATAACTTGTTTTGTATTTTTTAATAAACAGTAAAAAAGATAACTAACACTTTTGAACTTTTAATAATTGCATCACACTGCTCTTAACAACTATAAGTAGTTTCATATAAATAGCTATAATTTGATTGATTTGATTCTAAATTAGTGGCAAAAGACTATAAATATATAATTATTTAAGAAAACAATTGATTGCAAATTGGATTGAAATTTAATTGAATGCAAATTGGATTCAAATCTAATTGGATTCAAATCCAATTAAATGCAAATTGTTTTGAATATTAATTAATCGATATTTGAATTCATTTATAATTAAATTTAATAAAATAGTCATTTAGATCGGTTATCATATTTTTTTGCATTTTTAAATACTATTTTCTGGTTTTATCTTGTTATTTGTCTACTGTATTCTCTCTATCCTTATTCATTGTAATATTGTATATGAAAAGCAATCAAGTTTATATCAAAACGTAATGCTTTGAAGTACTAAAGTGAATTCGGAATTCACTTTATGCCCTCTTTTACCTTATAGACTAGGTCTGTTTTCAGCCGTAAACTTTCAGTTATTTTCATCCCAAAATAAAGTTTATACTTCAGAAAAAACACTATTATTTTCACTAAAAGTAGAATTAATGTAAAACTATTGACAAAACTAATTGCTTACCAAATCATAAAATGAGTGGAATGCGTGTTATCTGAACGCAAGTGTTAGTGAATAACCGGTCAGTCAAGACTAAAACTGTGTGTTCTCATAAAATCTAACTCATCGGTAGCAATCCGGCGTCACTAGTAATTACATTTATCTTTTTACACTGGTAGGTGCAATTTTGTTTTTGATTTTGCAAACTTGGTGCAAATATTTGAAATAATTTATTATTTAGTTTAATTTAATTATTTTTATATATTTAAAATTATTATTGCACCAAGATAAAAATATAAATATTTTAGCTTAACAGTTTAAAAGAAATTATTTAATAACTGCAATAAACATTATATCAAAACTGTACTCTTAGGTACTATTTGAGTGCAAAAATATTATTAATAAAGGTATAATTGGTTAAGTGAATTTTATTTGATTAATAATAAAATAACGGATTTCTAACATTTAGCAGTTTATCTTGAGATTATACAGACAGACCTACTTACGACAAACTAAATTTTCTCTACTAATTTTTATAAATTATAAACGAGTTTTTTTTATATACAAGAATAAAATTTTAAATTTTTTAAATATTTTGAACAATTCTTGATTGTTATAAGCGGGTATTTGTTATAAAAAATAAAATGTATTATCTAAGTGTTGTCATTAATAAATAATATTATAGTATATAAATAATAGCTTAAAATTATATATTTTTTCATGTTTATATTTTCTGACATTTAACCACTTCATTTTTTAAAATTTAGATTTTGTTTGTTGTATAAATTATATTATTTTAGATTAATAAGTTTATATAACTCAAATAAACAATAAAGTCAATTATTAAAACAATTTAATCATTATTTTTATATTATAATACTAAATTTAGCAATGTAATTAAGAAAAATAAATATCAAACAATAAAAAAGACTATATTTTGCAATTATGCGTTATAATTAAAAATATATTAAGAAGTTATAATTATGTATAATATAATTTCTAAATATATTGTAAAAAATAAAAATAAACTTGAAAATATATTTATAATTGTATTGACTAGCACTTTGAATATTTGACTAGTTGTATAAATTATTTTTAAATTTTTGTTTAAATTTATTTATTAAAAATTAAATAAAATAAATTGACAAAAATGAGTAAAATAATCAAAAATTCTAAAGTTTTATTGAAGACCGAAGATGCAATTGATTTATTAGTAAAGTTTGCAAAGAATACATATCTTATTATTGCAAACAATTTGGATGAATATGAAAGCGGATATCGAAGTACTAAACGCCTGGTATTGGTCTTATTGAACCGATTTATGCTTTTGTTAATGAGTTTTAGATATGGAATCTCTGCTCTATTCCCGAACCGTTCGATACGTATTCTGATGAGTGATGCGAACCATATATATGGAAATCAAAGACTCATTTCATTTATGATATCAATGATTACATTAAATCTATTTATTATAGAAAATTTGTTTCAATACCAAGAAATATCACAAAAATTATATATTCTTTGTTTTATTAATGCTATTAAACATAAAACAATTCGCATGCCTAATTCAAAAAAACTATTTAAATTCATAACATATTTAAATATGTTTATAAAATATTTATTTATAGAATTATTTTGGATTGCCGTATTTTTATTATTTTTAGGTTATTCAGCTTCAATATTGCTTGCTAAAAATTATTCAATTATAAGTTATATATTTTGGACAATGCCCACGCTAATTTGCATAATGCATTTCTTTTTGTTTGGTTTTATATTTTTTTATATTATTGTTTTAGTTTGGTATTATTTAATTTCAACTTTAAATAATATTTTTAAAAGCATCATGCTTTGTTTAAAAGTTAAAAATAAAACTAAATTGATGCGAGCAATACGCATGCATAATTATATATGCAAATTAATTTTTGATTTAAATCAAACAATTAAATACGTAATATTTTCTATTTATTATTTAATTACGCCACCTTTAATTATTTTTGCCGTTTTATTAAATAGCGAGCATTTAAATAATAATTTTAAATTTGTTACATTACCATTAATTTTAGTATGTTTTATTATAAATTTGCTTTTAAATCTTTTATTTTCTCAAATTATAAGCGCCGCTCATAAACCACGTCATTTATTGTATAATTTTAGTTTGCAATACAAACTGTCATTTAGGGAGAAATTAAAAATTGTTTCGTTCATTGAAAAGTTGTCCGGACCTGAGATCGGATTCTATTGTTTAGACTTATTCCCAATGAATAACTACGAGTTCTATCAATATTGCGTTATTATTGTTATAAATTATATTTTAATTTTAAATTTTTTAAATTTATATTTTAAATTAAATTAAAATTGTTATTTTATAACATTAATTCTATAAATGATAATTGTTAGAATAAATTGTTTTATAATTATTTTTAACAAAGTATTTAATTATTCCAACACAAATTTGTATCACGGTCATACGCAGTTACATCCAAACCAGTCCTAATAGAACTAATAAACAAACATTAATACTGGTATAAGTCATCCTTCAAAGTTTGACAGTTGTGTCATACAAATAAATAGTTACAAATTAATGTGAGGACATAGTAAACTAAAGTAATATCTTTTAATCAACTTTAATAATATTATAATTTCAAAAACATATTTTATCAAATATTTATTAACAGTGATAACACCAAAATTAGAAATCAATTTGTTTGTTAGCTTTTATATCATTTGTTAAACATACAAAAACAGTATATCTGTAATGGCCTACAATGTCAGCCTTACAAGGTATTATCGCGTAAGGTCACACCCGAATATTCTTAAAATTATTCTTAAACAAAAGTATGTTATATAAGCTATAAAAAGAATAATTAAATTTTTGCTAAGATTTACTCTGTCCACAATTTAAACTAGATTAATTAAAAGTTTTGTATGCTTTCTGTATAAGCTTCTTCTTTATGTATTATATGTATGTAAGTATGCGCTTCAAAGTACCCAATGTACGACTTTTGTGCAGCATTAAAGCAATACAGCAAAATCGGCTTTACTGTCGCACGCGCTCAATGCGAGATCTTTGTTCAAGGC
This sequence comes from Belba bartosi, assembly GCA_034693685.1. NCBI lineage: Eukaryota > Metazoa > Arthropoda > Arachnida > Sarcoptiformes > Damaeidae > Belba > Belba bartosi. Next base: position 10,154 of record JAQFXP010002111.1, read on the forward strand.
GTGCGACAGTAAAGCCGACTTTGCTGTATTGCTTTAATGCTAGTATAGATGATTTTTGTTCAAGGTCATCATTTTTGTATTCTAATTCAGACAAGTTTGAACACTAACTGTTGTTTAGGTTATATTTGTACAAGCATATTTTGTCCTGAATTAATTGACTTGTTGACACTGGCTTAAATACTTGTACAAAATAATAAACTAATACATATGGCTCTACTGTTAATAAAGTCATAAAATCCCAAAATTTAAGAAAGTTGTACTTGTTTATTCCTAGCATTGTCTAGTATATGTTTATTTAAAATTAATATAAATATTAATTTATATTAGTTAAACTGGTAACACAACTTAAATAAAAAAAATTTTATTTTATTTTAAAAATAATTATTTAATAAATGATTTTTTATTAATTCTTATCTTATTAAAAGAAAACTTTGTTTAATGACTAACATAAAATTTTTGACTTTTATTAATATATACAGTTTTACAGAAATATTTGCTTTACTTTGCAGCCATGAAATTTATTGAACAATTGAGTTTAGATGCCAAATTTAAAGTAGCCACAATGAGTTCTTGCAAATATAATATATTGTTTTTGTATGTTTAATAAACAGTAATAAAACTAACCAAAGTTGTTAAATTTATGCTAATTTTAAAATTGTTATTACAAGAAAATATTGTCTAAATTTTTAAAATTTATATATTTATTATAAATATATATTGCACCAAGATAAAAATACAAATATTTTATCTTAACAGTTTAAAAAATAAATTTAATAACTGCAATATACATTATATTAAAACTGTACTCTTCGGTACTAAATTATTTAAGTACAAAAATATTAGTAAAAAAAGTATTATGGGTTAATTGGATTTTAATCAAATAACGCATTTATATCGTTTAGCAGTTTAATATTGGCTTATACAGGCAAACCTACTTACAACAAACTAAATTTGCTCCATTAAATTTGTTTATTATAAACAAGTTTTGTTATATATTAATATAACAATAAGATTAACAAAAATTTTATATATTGACCAATTCTTAATTTATATAATTGTCATATAAAAATAAAATATATTACCTAAGCTTTGTCATTAAAAAATAATATTACTGTATATAAATAATAAATATATTATTAATAACTTATAAATTAAATTTTTTATGATTATATTTACTGACAAGTCATTTTTTATTTAGATTTTGCATGATATATAAATACATTATATTAGATTATTAAGTTGATTTAACTTAAATAAAAATAATAATGTCAATTATTAAAACAATTTAATCATTAATTTCAGATTAATATTCTAAATTTAAACTAATTAAGAAGAATAACAAACAAACAATAAAATAGAATATATTTTGAAATTATACTTATATTAAAAAATATATTAAAAAATTATAATTATGTTTGATATAATTTCTAAATATATTGTAAAAAATAAAAATACAATAAGAATAACTATAAAAATATTATTATAATTGTATTGACTAGCATTTTAAATATTTGACTAGTTAGATAAATTTTAAAATAATTTTTAAAATTTTTGTGTAAATTTATTTATAAAACATTAAATTAACTAAATTAACAAAAATGAGTAAAATAAACAAAAATCTTTCATTAAATACCGAAGATGCAATTGATATATTAATAAAGTTAGCGAAGACTACAAATCTTATTATTGCAAACAATTTGGATGAATATGAAAGCGGATATCGAAGTACTAAACGCCTGGTATTGGTCTCATTGAACCGATTTATGATTTTGTTAATGAGTTTGAGATATGGAATCTCTGCTCTATTCCCGAACCGTTTGATACGTATTCTGATGAGTGATGCGAACCATATATTTGGAAATCAAAGACTCATTTCATTTGTGATATCAATAAATATATTAATTCTATTTATTCTAGAAATTTTGTTTCAATACCAGGAAATGTCACAAAAATTATATCTACTTAGTTTTATTAATGCTATTAAACATAAAACAATTCGCATGCCTAATTCAAAAAAACTAATTAAACTTATAACATATTTAAATATGTTTACAAAATATGTATTTATAAAATTAACTTGGATTGCCGTATTTTTAATTGTTCTAATCCATTCTTTTACAATATTGCTTGCTAAAAATTATTCAATTATAAGTTTTATATTTTGGACAATGCCCACGCTAATTTGCATAATGCATTTCTTTTTGTTTGGTTTTATATGTTTTTATATTATTGTTTTAGTTTGGTATTATTTAATTGCAACTTTAAATAATATTTTTAAATGCATTATGATTTGTTTAAAAGTTGAAAATAAAACTACACTGATACGAGCAATACACATGCATAATTATATATCAAAATTAATTTTTGATTTAAATCAAACAATTAAATACGTTATATTTGCTATTTATTATTTGCTTACGCCAACGTATATTATTTTTGCCGCTTTAATAAATAGAGAGCATTTAAATAATAATTTTAAACTTGTTGCATTACCACCATTTTTAATACTTTTTATTTTAACTTTGCTTGTAAATCTTTTATTTTCTCAAATAATAAGCGCCACTCATAAACCACGTCATTTATTGTATAATTTTAGTTTGCAATACAAATTGTCAATTAGGGAGAAATTAAAAATTGTTGCGTTTATTGAAAAGTTATCCGGTCCTGAGATCGGATTCTATTGTTTAGACTTATTCCCAATGAATAACTACGAGTTCTATCAATATTGCGTTATTATTGTCTCGAATTATATTTTGTTTTTAAGTTTTTTATAATTATATTTTAAAATTAACTAAAATTCTTATTTTATACATTAATTCTATAAATGATAATTGTTATAATAATTTTTGTTATATTATAATTATTTATAACAAAATATTTAATTTATTAATTCTTTAATTAACATGTTAATTTTTTTGAAAAAATGTCCGTTGTTAATATATGTTTAGAAATAACTAAAACCATCATACTTAAATGTATTTAAGTTATATGAAATATGTAAAATTAAATTTTATTTGTATAATTTACAAATGTATTATTTAAAAGTTTAATTCATATTAAAAATAAAATTATTTTAATGTTTCGATTATAAATATAAGATACTACTATATAGCAAAAATAATAGTTTAGTTAATTTTATCGATGATTTAAAGTAGATCTGGTATGAATATGGTGGAGGTATAGGGGGTTTAGGAAATACAAAATTAAGTTTTAAATTAAATTTAAATGAAATGCAGTTAAAGTTTCCGCAACGGCGGGGTATATAGTGATTGTAATTGTGGGTCTGTTTTGAGTTTTTATAAATAAAATGAAATTCATTATAAGGTTTAAGATAGATTTGGATTGGGTAGAGGGTATAAAATTTTATGCGAAAAGAAATAAAAATTTAAGTTTGAATTTAGATTTAAATAACGTTCTCCATTTAAACATAAACCTAATTTATGTCTTACTACATATATAACCCGTAGAAATTAATTGTATTTTAATTTAAAAATCAATACAAAAACATTGATTAAAACTATTTATTAACAATTAAATAATAATTTTAATGTTAGCAAATAATTTTCATTAAAAAATAATTATTTTATAATTATACATTTATATAATATTTAAAAATTTTTATTACAAAAATAATTTGACAATTAAAATTATATTTAAATAAAACTTAAAACAATTGATAAAATTTATATTGTTTTGACATTCTTATTTTTAAAAATTCTTTAAAATTAGAAACTCACAAGATGTTCATTTTCTACCATGATTGTTTAATCTATTGAGTGCGAAGCGTTTAAGTAAAAATATTTAAATATTATAATTGAGTTAAATAACTCTTTAGACTTAGTGGTAATTAATACAGTATAATTAATATTGTATTTAAAACTCAAGCGCTTTCGGTTCTTTAAGAACTTTCATCAGGATTTATGTGATATTAAATAAAATATTAATTTAAAATAGTTTTGATTTGATTATTAAAACAATAGTTGAATTCACGAGTATTTTGGTATAATGTGATTCCAAATAATTCTATTTAAATATGTTTAATATTTTCATGTTAAATTTATCTTAAGACAAGAATTGTGATTTTTAACTGGCTTAAAATTGAAAATTTTGTAATCGTAAAACATTTCACCTTGTACAATTAATAAGTAATTAATAATTACTAAATATTGTGTTTTTTTATTAAAAAATTTGAAAACATAATAATATTAAATTTCTAGCATTAATATTATTATATTTTGATAACACATATTAAAATAAATAAAATTAAGAAACAATTTATAATAAAATATATTATAGTTTTTTAATTATTTTAATTAACTTAATAAAAATATTAAATTTGTATAGTCAAATTTGTTCTATAATTTATGCATAATATTTAAAATAATCATAAAACTTATAAAATTAATATTGAAAAATGTATCCAATATATTTGCATGGTTCAGAAACATTTAATATTATAAACGATTATTATAAAAATAAATTAAACAAACAAGTAAAATATAAATGTAATAAATTAAGAATTAAACAAATAATTGTAATAATACTATCAATAATTGGATTCTTATATCAATTTTCGGATTTATTATCGCAGTATATGAGCGGCAGAACTGTTGTCAACACTTGTATTGAACGCTTGAAGTACAGGAAAATACCTGCAATTACAGTCTGTTTGCCCACAACTATAGCTATGAATAAATACGCGAAACTGTATCCAAAATATCAGAATCTGTTCGAAGAATACAAAAAACTTAAAACAAAATCTTTTTTAAATGATTCATATAATAAATACTTAATTGAAAAATATTTTAAACCATTTGTAAAATTTCAATTTAAATTAAATCCAACTATGCAACAATTATATAACAATTTAAGTTTTGAGCTTGAACAATATATAATCGGAATAAATGATATTGCTATTTACAAATTACAACGTTATTCAGAATTTACAAAAGATATCACAATTTTTCAATCATTTATAATAATTGAGAATAAATTACGAAATTGTTTTACAATTTTTTCTGAATTAAAAGAAAAACTTATTAAAATTGATGGAAATTTTCGTCAATTTGATATTAAATTATTATTAAATAAATTGTGGTTTCCGTTGGGTTTATATAAAAATCAAATATTTTTAACAATTCATTCGTCGGAAGAATTACCGGATTTTTCAAACAATGGTAATTATATTCGTTTGGGTTTAAGCACTAAAATTCAAATTACGTTTAATGAAATACAAACTAAACGTTTGGCCGAATATAATGGGAATAAATGCCGTAATTATAACACAAATGATAGCAATAGTCATATGAAAAGCAGAACTAATTGTATCGACAAATGTATGTCTGATTACATGCGAAGAGAATACATTAATTGTATTCCAAAACATGAGAATATATTTTTTAAACAAAAATATTTTATTAATACACTTAAATTTTGCACCAATGCAAATTTTGAAATTATAAACTATTTTAAAAACTGTAATAATAAATGTAAGAGAAATTGTTTGGAAAGATATTATCAATTTGATCTAGCTAATGATTATATAAATGGACAAAATCTTGGTTTTACTATTTGGCATAACACTAGACCAGACATAATAGTAGAGCAGAGATTGGAAATGGAATTCATATCATTTGTATCTGAATTAAGTGGTCTCTTAGGCATGTGGTTAGGACTGTCTGTTTTGGTTATTATTAATTATTTTAAAAATATTATAATAAGATTAAAATTATTTAAAACTCATAAATATTTGCGGTATTTATTTAAATATGTATTAATTCTATTATGTATTTCGGGTCTCATATATCAAACATCAATATTAATGACTGAATACCTGAGCGGTGGGACAGTTGTGTCGACGAGAATAGAGAGAACGAAAAGCATTAAAATACCGGAAATTTCGATATGTTTTCCGGTAGTCCTGTCTTTGGAAAGAATTGTAAAAAAATTTCCAGAATTTAATCAAAAGTTTAGTGAATATAAAAATGTTTTGCAAAATATGACTGAAATAGAAATTAAAAATAGAAAAAATATAATTTATTTTTTAAATTTATATTATAATATAATTAAGAATAAAAAAATATTAAATTCAACAATTTATGATTATTTTAATTATTTAAGTTTTAATCCAATGACCGAAACACGAAATACCAGTTCCTATGTTCGGG
>JAQFXP010002112.1:0-16310 GCA_034693685.1 Belba bartosi
GAGCAGAAGAGAAAGAGAGAGAGAGAGAGCAGAAGAGAAAGAGAGAGAGAGCAGAAGAGAAAGAGAGAGAGAGCAGAAGAGAAAGAGAGAGAGAGAGAGAGCAGAAGAGAAAGAGAGAGAGAGCAGAAGAGAGAGAGAGAGAGAGAGAGAGAGAGAGCAGAAGAGAGAGAGAGAGAGAGAGAAAGATAGAGATTGGGTTTAGGTATATAGTTGTGTTCGGGGTTGTGTTTAAGAATAAAAAGGAGAAGAGAACGGGCATTTTATTCTAGTAATATAATATTTTATAAACAAAGAATAGTGTTTAAAAAATGCTCTCAATTATATCAATACTTTGTCTTACACATTTATCTTACATACTTTCTTTCAAAGTTAACATATTTTGAATATTTCTAACGTCAATATTTAACAATAAAAAATAGAATTTGTTTGGAAATAGAACCTGGTTTAAAGAGCGCGAGAGCCTTCAAGCAAGCAAACTCAGCATGGTCGACTCCACTGCTTCGGAACCGGTTGAGCGCGTCGTTCAGAACGCGAATATCGGACGAGTGATTTGCGCCGTCGGGTATATTACTAATGGCAAACATCGGACACTTCTCTAATGGTAAGCACCACTGTATTGCACTCAAGAGGAATATCTCGGCCCACGACTCCTCCAACAGAATTACCTTAATTTAAATAATTTAAATAATTTTTTATTTTTGAATTAAAATTAAATACTTGGTCTCTAAAAGTAAGATTGGCAAAGGAGGGCAGGTTTTTGGCCCACTTGACCGCCATAAACAAAAGTCGAGCCGATGTCTCATAAATGGATTCCGAATGACATTGAATCATAGCATTGAAGGCTTGGTCTGCGGCCGTCGTATACCCAAAAGAGGAGAGAGTGCCGACAGGATTGGCCACATTTAAGTGATAATTACCGCTATTATTGTAATCAAAGTGCGAATTGATCCGGTTTCTTTCAATTTCTATAATTAATTAAATTTTAAAAATACTTTATATTAATAAATAAATTTTTATAATTAAAAATATTTTTGTGCTAATTGTTTCAATTGTGCAAGGTATTTAAAAAAAATTGCATTAATTTATTTTCAAAAAATATGTTTGATGATTTTAATTATAAAATATTTTGCTTTTTGTTCATACATTTTATAATTAACCTGTAAACTAAAGAGAATAAAATAATTGTCTAATTGTATCACAAATATCAGATTAAAGCCGGATGCAATTATTATATAATAGGAATAACTCAAATCTATATCTTAAGCATTGATAGAAAATTATTTATTGATTAGTTGCTGGTGAACTTTTGTAATGCCTTTTAAAAATACAAAACCAGATAACTATAGTCAGGGATTGAGAAGGTCGGTCGATCCACGGGGGATCAGGGGAGGGATTTTTCGAAAAGCGCTCAAAAAACCTATATATTTGTGATAAAATTTTACCTAATTTAACTGGATTTAAACAGAATTTAGCACTAATTTAGGGAACATTTCCTAATTTTGGGCAAAACCTTGAAGGGGTACTTTTTCTCGGACCAAATGCTAGGGGGAGAGGTGAGGTAAATGCCAATTTTCAAAATCAGTAGGAATTTTTGGCTGATCCCCCCTTCACAATGCCTGCTATAGTGCTCTCAAGAGTCTTAAAAACTCAACAGTTATCTAGTTTTTACCAGCAATGTGTCAAAGAGGGACAAGGTCAAACACGTTTGTTAATAATTGACACTTACAGTCAAAATTTAACGAAAGTATGGGTACAAAACCAAAATTAGGCAATTTATATTGTCGGCGAAGTGATCGACACTTTTTCTAATTTTAAACTCATGTCACTTAAGAAAATTGCTTTTTATTTCTTAAGTTTATTTTGTTATTATATAATTTACACTTATGTCAGAAGTAATAAATTTAGTAAATGGTAATAAGTTTTAATTATTTAATATAAATTTAATTAAAGATTAAAAAATAAATAATATTTAAGGCATTAATATTTTTACGGATTCATAATCACTATATTAATACAATTAATCGTCGATTCATACAAATTATATTTGTTGTAAATCATTAGATTTGATATATTTCAATGTTTAATATTTTGTTAAAATTTTAATCTTAATATTCTTTTTATAATTAAATCAATTGTTAGAAATAAAAAGCAAATTTCTTAAGTGACATCAGTTTAAAATTAGAAAAATTGTGATCACTTCGCCGACAATATAAACAGCCTAATTTTGGTTTTGTACCCATACTTTCGTTAAATAGTGACTGTATGCAAAATCTCTAATATATACAGTAGATAGAATTTCATTGATTTGTTCGGCAATAATATTGAGACAAACAATCGTATTATTAAACTCAAAATTAAAGCAAAGATGAAAATCGGATGAAATAGTATTGATTTATGAAATAGTATTGATTTATAAGTACATCCATTTCGATATTGAGATAAACCGTATTTATAAAAATGATTGCCTGCTGATTTAATTTGTAATTCAAGCGGTAATAATAAAATAGGATTTTTCCGAATAATCATTGCTTGTTATTTTATGTTCTCTCAATTGACACAATTTATTTCAATAACATAAAAGTTTTAATTAATTAAAATTAAAATTTTATTTTAATTAAATAAAAACTGTAAAGTGTTTCAATTATTGTATAATTACTATGAATTAGTTTATAATAATTAAATCATTTAATCTTAAAATGCAATTTGTATAAGCTAAAATAATTACCTAGGTTTTAACTTATTAATATTATAGTTCTAAAATTTATTTTTCTCTAAACTTTATCATACTTTCGTCATATAATTTAAGCAAGCGCATTAATATACACAAGCACTTATGGTATTTTGATATTCTTAAAATAATCTTATTCATTTTGAAATATTTTACAATTAATAATAAAATACAATTTTTTTCAATTATAATAATTGTTTTTAATTATAAACAATATTTTTTGACTAAAAATATACATTATTTTCGATATTTATTCTAAACAAAACAAAACTTAAAGTAATTATTTGACAAAAATTATAACACTTTTAATACGAGTGATAATTGCGAGGAAACTAAACAATTATTTGTAGTTTTAATCAAATTATTGGCAAAAAAATGAGATTTGATTCGAAACAACACAAAAACATTTTTACAATTAATTAAACTAAAAAAAAATCAAAGTTTTAAATATTATACATAAGAAACAAAAAGTAATTTTGAATTTTAATACAAAATTATTGACTTTTCTATTGAAAAAAGAGAGAAAAAACACAAAAGATTAAATCAAATGACAAATAATAAGTAATTAAAAAAAACTAATAATTATATACTTCACACAAAAATAGAAACAATTGACTAAAAACATGCGAAAAATGGCAAAAAAATAGTAATAATAATATAAATCGAAAGAAACAAAATGAGAAAAAAGTGAAAAAATAATATGAAAACAAATCAAAGCAAAAGATAAATTCCAATTAAAAAAATAATTTAAAAAAACAACTATTTCTGAAAAACACAAAATACTAAGTAGTCTGAAGACCAGACAAGACGTCGAGTGAATTCAAAACCGGAAGAGTTTGGTTCGAAACACCGTTAATGATGGGTTGAATGGGCGGTGGCATTAGGTTTGCATCTGATGGCTGTCCGGGTGGCACCGGCACAGCGTTTGGCGGCACAGGAATCGTATTATCAATAAAGTCAGTTATATAATCATCCAGAAAGTCGTCTTCGATGGTCTGCTGCCATATCTCGTTAATAGGCGGCAGAACTTCATTTAAATTCGGATCACTCATATCGCCGGCGGTCGGCCCGACATCTAACTCAGTGTCTGAGGCCAACCGATCGGCCCATTGGCGGCCATTTACTGCAATCTTCAGATGTTTCGGCAGCTCTTCGTCGGGCAATGTCAGCAAAAGATGGAAAGCAATCGATAGCTCATCCAATTCGCACTCATTCTCACAGTCGCACACATCCAGGATCTGATTGGACTGGAATCGGGTGCCCAAAAACTTTACATAAACGCTGTCGTCGACCGCATTTACATTCGGTTTACGCGCTTTTCGATACGAATTCTTCGCCCGATTATTAGGAACTGTTTTGTGACTACCATTCAGACCATTGGTGATTCTCGGCGTATGTGTCGCGTCTACCGGTGCCGTCGATACAGTTTGAGACTTCGATTGACTACAAAACGCTTGAAATTCATTTAAGTAGTGATTAGTTTGGCTCTGATTAGTCGTATTTGTGGTTTTTGTTGGTTTTGTGGTTATGATTGGGTCTGTAGTGCCGTTTGAATTGTTTTTCGTTTTGTTTACATTTGTTTTCGTGTTTTTTGTTTCATAATTACGTTTGTTTTGACTTTTACTTTGACTACAATTCGTGTTTTTCGACTGATATTTGCCGAAAAAATCGCTAACAATTCGGTCGTTATTTTTCGCCCCCTTTTTGCCACTTTTTCCGCACTTTTGGCCCTTTTTCCCACTATTTTCAACCGATTTTCGGCGTTTTTTATTGCTTTTAGTCGACCTTTGCGTCACATTCTTCCGTTTACGTGTAGAGCCAAGAGGTCGCCCTCTCTGAGGCGTCACTACCGGCTCACTGTCCGACCAGTCCTCCTCTTCGGCCGACTCTTCCGACACAAGAGCTAGACTTTCGACACAAGAGCTCTCATTCTCCTGATTCGGGTCTAAGATATCATAGTCTTTGAGAACTAATTTGTAATTAATTTTGTATTTATCGCAAATCTCATGAATTGATTGCTTCTCCAAACGTATGAAACAATTCATTTTTTGCGGTAATTTTGCCGACATTTTCAGTCGCAATATATTTGAGATTTATTTCCCAATAACTAGAGTTCAAAATATGTTGTTTTTTGGTTTTTTTAAACTCAAGTTATGAACTGTTTTTTATATGATTTGACTGAAAAACTAAAAATAAAACAATTTTTCCACATTTTTCGTCACATTATTGTTGTCTATGTTTTTCAATTATTTTTAAAAAATTTATTTACGCAAAAAAGTCAATAAAATTCAAAAAATTTGTTAAATATTTGTTATTTGTTTACATTTTTTGTTAAAAGTGATGAACTGTTGAACTCAAACAAAACAAAAACACAATTTCTGAACAGATTTTTCGTACAAATTCTTTATCAAAACTTATGAAACAAATATTTTTTCACTTAAATAAACATAAATTTTACGATAAATTAGTTTTGAATTTAAAACAATTAAAATCGCAAACAATTTAACCAAAAATTCAATTCTAACTCATTTTCAAATTCAATGTTTGTTTTGTTGTTATATTACGTAATCACGTGTTTTGTAATTATTCATAACGTATCAATTTCTGTTCAATAAATAACATTATATTCAATATATAATTTTCTACAAATATCTCTTAAAGACTGTAATTCATATGTTATAATATCAAAACAATGAAATTCTCCATAAACTACGTCAAAATTATTGCTATTTGTTTGTTTAATGATAACGTTATTTAAACTAGATAAAAATGAATAAAAAAGTATCTTAATTAATTTAACAATTATTTATTGATAATAGCAATTTAAATTAAGTCTTAAATATTTTATTTTATAATTTGATTTAAAAGTTGAAGCAATATAATTTTATATTGCTTCATGCACAATTTATAATAGAGAATTTTATGACAAGTGATAATTTGTTGAGACTATTTTTGCACTTAATTAAACATGCAGTACTTAATAGTTCTTATCAGTAAATTTTAATTTTATCTTGATGCTTAAAATTGCACTAAAAGTTCTTGATGCATTTATCAGTAGGCCTTACGTGATTGCTATTTATAATTCTTTATTTATGTAGAAAAACTATTATGCTAATCCAGTTAAATAAATTAATAACATCGTAATTTGTTATTCTAAATATATTTAAATAGCTTGCAAATTTTTGTTTTTATTCGCAAATTACTAAACAAAATGCTAAATTATAATAAAAAATAATAAAAATGCTAAATTGAAATTATTATTATTATGTTTTTTATGCATAACTTTTCTATACTTTTAATTTTAAAAATTAAATATTTCGAAAAATAAATAAAAGTTTTTCTACATTTAGAAAATAAATTGTATCTAAATTTAAATTTCGTAACAATTTTGCTTTTTGAATAAATTATCAGCTAAATTATGATTACTTTATTTTATTATTTTTTATATTTATTTAAATTGAATTTAATGTAAAAATAATTTTCCACATTATTTTAATTATTTTAATTATTTTGCAAATTAAATGCCAGAATAAATCACGTCTTACGTCTATATTCATTGTAATGGTGTTTACGACTTGTTTCTATCAAACTTGTGCTTAAAATGTTTGCATTATTATATATTAAAATAATATTAATTTTAAAATTTTTGTTAAAATTCTAATTAATTTTTAATTTTAAATATTTTTATTTTAACAATTTAATTAAAACAATATTTATTTAAATATTATTAATTATAATATTTATATTATTTTTAAATAATAATTTTATTACAAACATGTTGAGTACATGCTTGACATTAACAGTAATGCCATTTACGGCGCAGTCGCACGACTTGTCGGCGCCGACTCGAGTCGACTCAATGGTTGACGTACTGTACGAAAAGTAGCGTTAATTAAATAGCCGTTCAGTACATGAAGTACTTGAATAGCAGTCGAAGAGTCAATGAATCGGTTTTTAATGAATGTTTGCATTTAATTAAACAATTTATTTATTAATTTAAATATTAAACTAATTATTATAATTAAATCGAAATTACAATTAAATACATAATTTGTGAATCAATTTGTGATTTATTAGAAAATATCGCAGTTTTTGAATATATTTGTGAAACGATAACTGAAAACCGCATTTAAAATATGTTTTGTTTTTCGCCAAAATTATTGTTTATTTCGTTTCTCTAATTGTTTTTAATGTTTTTTCTAATTTATTTTTAATTTGTTTTCTAATAATTATTATTAAAAACGTTTTGTTTTCAGTGAAATCAGATTTTTTTTCTGTTTTTGTGACTAATTTATCGGTTTTTTCAATTGATTAACAATTTGGCGAAAATTTTATTGATTTTTGTCAACAATTTGTTTATTTACTAAATAAACACTAAAAACAAAAATTGATTTTTAATTAATTTGTTTTTATCGACGAATTTTCGGAAACGAATTGTAAGTAAAAACTGTTTTTGAATTGATTTCAAAAATTGTATAATTTTTAAGCAATTATTCGAATGAATGCAAAAATTATTTCTTTTATTTACATTAAATTCAATGAAAAATGTATTTAAATTAAAGTTTCAAATCGTTTAGACTTTTAAGTAATGGAAAAGTTTGTCTAAAATATATTTTTTGTTATAATTTGTCTTTTTATAGCTCTGGCCTTAAGAGGAGTAAATCAATCAATAGTTTTGAAGTTTTTTTTTCATTCACTAAATATTTTGGGTTAGAGTTGAGACAATTTTTCCGAATATAAATACCCGAACCCGCGATTCAACCCATTATATAATCTTAAATTATTATACACTATGACCTCTCATTGGTGAACCTTCTCGTGTTAGTACGATATTTGAGATCTCACTCACATTAAAACTTTATATTTACTTACCTCTAATGAGTCGAAACCTCTCATAAATGAATTAAATGTTTGGTCCCGAACATCTCAGTCTTGATAGGTTTGAGTGTATTTTACTTTAAAAAACTTGCAACAATTTATCAGGCTAAAAAGTTAAATTATATTTAAAAGTTATCAATTACAGTTTAATTTAAACATTGTATTCATATAATTTATAAACTATGTAACAAATAGTCATAAAAAATATTATTACCGTACATATATATTAATTAACAAGTACAGTTAGTTTAAAGAAAACATTTATACGTTATTTATTAGCATCTTATTTTAGTACTAAAATTAAGCCAGCACACATTTGAATTATTTGATACACTAGGCCTATACGAGACGGTTCGCCGGTTTTACTAATACGAAAACCAAACTCTAGTCCTAATGTTGTGTTTAGTCTTTAAAAAGTAGAAAATGTTTTTAAAACAGATCTCTTTCTTCTGTATATATTTTGATCTATTTTTACGTCAAAAATCTTATATAATATATCTCTCACTTGTCGTCGATATTATGACACGTTTTTCAAAGGCTATATAAAAACAGTATTTTATGTTTAACTTGAATTCAAAACTTGAAATATATTTAGAAATAGCGAAAACTTTTTTACCTTTTCTTGTGAAGAGATTTTTGGTTAACAATTGAATTGTTATATAATAACAGTTTTTGTCAGACGTTATGAAAATTACGCGATTTTTCTCTCATTAGTGCTTATTATGTGTGAATATAATGTATTAAAAATAGTGTTTTTTGTTTTGTTTTAATTTGTTTTTTGTTTTGTATTATATTTTCTGACGTATAATGAGATCATTGAATGATTTGTTTAAATAATTGATTTATTTTTACTCTTATTTTAAATTATTATTTATTTTAATAATTGATTTATTTATACTTTTTTTTATAATTATTATAATTTTTGTTTGTTTTTATGATTATTTGTTTTTTATTGTTTGTATTGATAAGCATTTGTTAATTAGTTTTTTGGAATTTTTAAAACGTTTTTTATTCAAATATTATTTGTTTAGTAATTCATAATTTTTTTTCTTGATTTTAATCTTTGTTTTTCTGAATATATTTTTTTATCTGTTATTTAGGAAAAGTTTTTAATTGATTTTTGATTATAAATAGGTTTTAAAAAATTCAAAATATTTTTCTATTTTTGTAAATATTTTTCGGAAATCTTATGAATATTTTTGTATTTATTAATAAAATTATTTTTTACATTAAATTCATTGCTAACACGACATACCTATCGGTGCCGACAACACCGGAATTCATCAATTGTTTGACTTATGTCTAAAAAATTGTTTATTTTATTAATCATTTGTTTTGCGAATATTTTTGTAGTTTAGGTGAAAAACAAAAATTTAGTTCAAATTTATTTGTTTTTTTGAATTATTATTTTCTCTGAAAATGATGTTAATTATAGTGAAATCAAATGATTATTATTTTAGTTAATATTTATATATATTTTTGTTTTATTCAATAATAATAGTGTTTAAGAAAATTGAAATTTTAGTATAAAATCAGTAATTTTTTATGCGTTTGAAGCGTAAAAAAAGTTAATTTTTTGTTGTTTTTGTTTGTTATCTATAATTAAAAGTTTTTGTATAATATTTACACAAATTTTTCCGATTGTCTACTCGTATGAGCGCTAAGTAGTTATGTCATAGAGTTTCGAAAATTTCTAACAAATAGAAACTTTTTTCGTAAACTAAACAAAATTTTTGGATTTGAAACAAAATTTTTCATTACTTCTCATCAAAAGAAAACTTCAAAATTTTTTTCCTCTTCTTTGGCATTAATTTTTGCAAAGACTACTTTTACTAAACGACTGACTCATTCATACATAAAATTATTTGAATTTATTTTTTTAGTCGATTTTTTATAATTAGTTTTTTTCAACACTTTTTCTATTTTAAGGCTATCTTTAGCTCTCGGTTTGCGTCAGAAAAAGTGATTTTTTAATTCAAATTTTGTTTCACTTTCGAAGTAGAGGTAAACTATTGAACGAAAAAAAAAGTCAAAAATAAGTAAAAATTGAAATCCAATGCAAAAGTAGTTCAGAAAAACAAAGTTATGTAAAAACAGTCGACTTCTGACTCATCAGAAAAAACTAGTGAATATAGTTTAGCTAATATTTTATTCATTAGTTTTAATAAAATATATTTATTTCTCTGAATACAAGTTTTGATTTTTATTATCCATAAGAAGAAGAAATTTTAGGTAAAAGTTGTGGAAAGTTATGCAAAAAATAAATTTTTATTCATTAAAAATATTTTCTTATTTAGTTATGTTTTTTAATAATTAATTTGTTTTTTTGTCTGTTTTGTTAAGTAATAGTGATTTTTGTATATTTTAATCGCTATTCAAATCTCAAGAATTTGTTTCTTATTATTTGTTTAAATAGTTTTTAATTTTGTGATTATTTTTTGCATTTCAATTGAGAGTAAATTGTTTTTTAATTATATATATTTGTATTTATTATTACTTTATTTTTTATTTCAATTTGTTAAATGAGTTTTTTACGATTTAATTGATTTATTATTTTTCTCGTATTTTAAGTATGAATTGAATTATATTTATTGAAAGATTTTATTCATTACTTAAATGTTTTTTATTATTGATTATAACGAATAGTAAGTGATTTATGTAATTATTTTTGTTATGCAATCCTATACTCAAAGTGAATATTGTGTTCGACGTAAGTACAAGTTTATTATAAAGAGTAGTTTGATATTTATAGTGAATTATATTATTATGTAATTCACGTTTACGTTGAATATTGCCATTAGAATGCATTAAAAGACTATTTTAACGATTAGTTAGTTATTTAAACATATTTTTCTATATTGTAATGAATTTTCTTTTTAAAACAATTATATGTTTATTATAACTAATAGTTTGGTATTTAAGCAGTTTTTACTTATTATGTAATTCATAGTTAAAGTGAATTTTTTTTTGTTTTAGATAAATATATGTTTATTATAACGAGTTGTTTGTTATTTATGCATTAGGTTTAATGTGAAGTTTGTGTTTGTAATGAAGTTTTTGTAAACATTTTTAGCATTTCTTTTTTGCCCAAACAATAAACACGAGTTTTATAATGAACTTCAGAATTGTTTCGAAACGAGAAACTGATTGTCAGTGTTGTGTTTGCGAGTCGTTAAGCGGTATTCAGGCGTAAAATGATTTGTCGAATGCATACGAAGAAAATCTAAACTTAGTTTTGAAATAAAGCAGTTTTTCCTCATCTGATTAACTCGAATTGTAAATTAGATTTTCTTTTCTCTAAAAAATAGTCTTTTTTTAGTCGTCTTTTGTCTGGTTTTTCTGATTTTCTGTTTTTAAACTATTTTTTCTCCATTACTACCTGTCCTTCAGGTTTAGCGTCGGAAACAATTGACTCTTTTTTGGGCACTTTTTTCGGCTATTCTTTCGCTTCGATTCATATAATAAGTTTTTATAGTTTTTATTGTTTTTGTGCTTTTTTTTCGTTTTTATTTCGGATCTGTTTTTTTGATTGCATTTTATAAAAATATTTTTTTTATCTATTTTTGAGATTTTGTTGTTGTTTTTGAATACATTTTAACGATTAAAATGATTAGTCATTTGAATGAATGAATAAATTTGATGTAAATGTTATATAATTTTTGCATTCGTTTTAGGTTTTCTTGTTTTGTAATCTTTTTTTAATATAATTTTTTTTATTTATATATTTTTCGCATAATTTTTCCTTAACTTATCTCTCGGTTTGAATTTTAGTGAATAATATTTTTTGCGTTTGTTTTTTGCATTTAATTTCTTGTTTTGTTTGATTTGATTTGTTTGCGATTTAAATAGTGTTTTATATTCGTTATTAAAAGTTTATCTGATTTTTGACATATATTTTGTGTTTGGATTTGTGAATAAAATTATTTATTTTTATTTATTTTTCGGATTTATTTTTATCTTTAAATTTTGTATTCAATTCGAAATTAAAGTTTTTTTTATTTAACTATTATTTTAATTTAACGTTTTGTTTGTGCTTTGAATCTGAAATTAGCTTTTTTTGTATTAAATGTGTATTTTTGGCGACAGTTGTACAGCCGAATGGAAATGACTTTTTAATTAATTAAAATTAGATTTAATTTTCAATTAATATTCAGAAAGTGTTTAAAACACAAAATGAAAATAAATTTCACTTTTTTTTCTCTCGAAATAGGAATCAAATTAATAGAAAAAAGTTTTTACTGAAAAAATTATTTCCCGACGAAACCAATGACTTGAATGACTCGTATGAGAAAAAAGTGAAAAAACAAATGAATTTATCGAAACAAACGACAAATGAATTGCAAAACAAAATCCAATCACTGAGTAGTGAACAGACGAACGATTCGAACAATAATAGTATCGATAAAAGCGTCAAAATTATGCCAACTGTCGGTTCGGGCAGTAGTTGTGACGATACGTCCAGTTCGTCAGCGCCGGATGAGTTCGAGTGCGGTTTGGACTGTGAGGACGAGTGCGATATCAATGGCCATAAGCTATCGGCGCCCGAAGTGGAACGGGAGTCGAGTCGTGAAGAGCTGCGCAAACAGTTCGTCGACGTCTATCAGTTGGTCGCCACCAATGGTTCGGCTACTGACGACCACCAGTGCTGGTCATCACCGCTGTCTTCCTGTTCGATGTCGGAGTCGTCCATCTGCTGTTCACCCGTCTCGCGGATGTCGTCTCCGTCGCCGACCCTAACGCCCAGTTATTATTCGCCGCACTCGCCCTCAACGCTCACCTCTATTCGGGACGCCGTCTCACACCTGACCCGTTTGGACGACTTCAATGTTGTTAAGCTATCGCAAGGATTCTTTTCACAAGTTTTTAAAGTAATTATCAGTTTTTAAATTATTTTTTTACTTATTTTTTGTTTATTTTTTTGGTTACTATTTGTCTAATCATTTGATTTTTAAATATTTTATTGAAATTTGTTTTTATTTGTTTTTGTTTTATAACTAGTTTTTTAGTTTAGTTTTTTATTTTTAGATTTTTTTTATTGAATTCGTTTTTTGTTTTTGTTTTTTATTTCGTTTAATAACTAGTTTTTTGTGATTTTTGTCGTTTTTTTTTGTATAGTTTTTGAGTTTTTATTTTTTAGATTTATAACAATATTTATCATAACTTAGAGTTTGATTAAATTCTTTTGTCTTCGAATTTAATGATTAATAAGTAATTTGTACTTAATTTTCAGTTTTATTAGCGATTAATAACTTTTTATTTTATTTTTTTCGGAATGTTATCGAAAGCTATTTCTCAACACTTATCACAAAAATATTTTTATTCAATTTATATCTTATATAAAGTGTTAATAAGTTTAGCGCAAAAATAATTATCTTATTCTTTTGAATTGCATTTTTGAATTTATTTAATTTTTTAAAATTAGTTTTAATGTGAATTTGAAATTAATTATTCTTTTCGTATAACTCTTTGACCGATAATTTCGATTTGATTTTGATTTTAATTAAAAATTTGCAATTTTTTTGGATTTAATTTTTTTTAGATTAAATTTTTAATTAGTTTTTTGCGATTATTTATGAATTTTAAATAGTTTTTGTTTATTATTAGAAATTTAGTTTAGATTTAATTTGATTTTAATTGCGCTTTAATTTGAATCTAATACTAAGTACAGAAGGTTTTGAAAAAAAATTACATTAAAAATATATTTTTGTATAAATATTACAAAAAAATTGAGTTTAAATTCAAAAAAATTCTGAACAAATATAGTCTTTATAGTCGTGTTTGACGTCAAATAAAATCCATTTTCCGATCTATTTATGAGAATTTATTTTTTGATTTTCGAAATCTGCCCGAAATCTACAGAAGAAAAAAATTTTATATTACACTTAAGTTAGATAATAAAAATGTTAACTTCCACATTTTACGACTAGGTCATCCTGTTATAAATTGCACAAAGAGCTAGTTGAAATGTTAGAAAATCGATTTGTATGACTATTACTACGTTTGGCTTAGAAATGATTATTTTTGCTATTTTCAGAGTTTTATTAATATTTTTATTGCAAATTGAACTTGCGCAAAAATAAATTTTAAGCTTGTGCAATTTTTTTTAATATATTAAGTTCTGTTTTGATAAAAATATTTTGCATTTTTTAAAATCAAATAATTAATTAAAATTAGAAATTAATTCAATTTTGTTTATTAGTTCAAATGAAAGCCAATTAGAATATTCAGGAAATAGTTTAGAGAAAATATTTTTTAATGTCTTTATTATAAAAAAGTGTTTTGAAATTAAGAGATATTTCGGTAAAATTTATTCAAAACTAAAACTTTTTTAATTCATTAAAATTAATTTGTTTTTACTCTGCATTCATAGGATATATTAAAAAAAAGCAATTTTTCATTAAATAACTTAAAGCAGTTTTTTTAGTATTAAAATATTTTAAAAATTATTTTATTTATTATTTTTTTTTGTGAATTACACTTAATATTCGGATTAAAAATTTTCGATAAGAGTTGTCACAAATTTTTTTATGGAATTTATTATTAAATTTTTCGGAAATCAATTTCTTATTCAGAAAAATGTTATCAAAAGATTAAAACAAATTTTTTGCTCGAAATAAGAGTCCGTTTTTGGATAAAGTTCTTAAACTTAATCTTTTTTCCAGATCTAAGCCTTTGATAACACATTGAGAGAAAAATTGAGAAAAAATCAAATTTTTTTTGTATTTCTGAACTCAAGTGCTATAAAATTGCCATAAATTCAATGAATTATTTTTGCGAAAGAATTGTAGAGAAAATTGAGCAAAAATTTTGTTGAATTTATGGCTATTTTATTGCTGTTCGGAGTCTCTCAGACATCGAAAAAAAAGTTTTTGTATTTTTCTCTTCAATTCTTATAAACATTTTTGTTGTTGTTTTGTCTGAACTTTCGGCTGAATTCTTGTCGAAAAGCATTAAGTTTTTGATAGATTTTAACTTAATTTTTGTTTTTCTTTTTTTACGTCGATTCAGAGAAAAGTTTTTTATTTTTATTTTTTGGTTTTTGATTAGATTTCTGACTTTTTTTGTATAGATTTTTATATAATTTTGTTTTTAATTTGATTTTATTCCGACCTTTAATTTGACGCTTGAATAGGTTCGGAGTCTTTCTGTTTAGACAATTAGTATTTGTTTTTTATATTTTTGTTTTTATTTTTATATATTTTTTTATTGGTTTAATTGTTTGGAAATATTTTATGTTTTTATTAGTTTTTTATTCGTTTTTATTAATCATATTGTGATCTAATCTATCTATTCGTGTGTTTAACTGGTTTTGAAATTTGTTTCATTCGATTTGATTTAATCAATAATTTTGTCGAAACTTTTGAATAAATATTTGTTTTTCTCGAAAGTAACTCCAAATTTATAGTTATGTAAATATTTTATCAGATTATTATCAATGAATTGCATAAATAATTTTTGACGTAATTTTTTATTAATAAAATATGTTTTCAATTATTCTTAAATCATATGATTGGAAAAGTTTTAAAATTATTTTTATTTAAAAATATGAATATTATTATTTAAAAAATATATTTTAAATAAAAAAAACATTTTTAAAAGTTAGTTAAAAATATAATAAGAATTACAAAACTAATAAATTACGTAAATTTCATTCAAAACGTTATCAAAAGCGAAATCAATGGGAAAAACAAATAAAAACATTAATTAAAAAACTTATAAATAATAATCAAATTATAAGATTCATAGAAAAACTCAAGATTTGATTCATAGGAAATAAAAGAAGTCTTTAATAAACTCTTAAAAAAATACTTCAAATGAAACCTAACTCTAAAAAAATAATAAAAATAAAAAATAAACTAAACAACAGTTTTCAGGTCAAAGTCATAGCATAGTTAAGATATGAGATGTGATATCAATGCCGTGTTTTCACTGTATTGGAAGCCAAACCTTAATTATAGTATTGATAATCAGATAGTGAACTGATTTTTTGCGGAGCTTACAGTGAAAGAGAGTTTAAGACTGTTAGTTGCGACGTGCAAGCGCGATTGTCGAATTATCATATTGCGCAAAAATCAGAGATATTTTTTTGATTGTTTAATATAAATATAAATTGATTAAGTTTATTTATGTCAAATTGTCATAATTGAATATATTATCGATTTTAGCATATCAGATTATAGCAAATATTGATAATACCAAGGCTAAATTATCATGCAGTTGCACTATGAAGGTTCTGAATTATATCAAAATTTTTATTATAACTGCAATTTTTCCAAGCACCAAGCAATTCCTAAATGTACATAGTTAAATCAGCAGTGTAGTTAAATTGATAAAATTTAGTTTTTTTTATATTTTTGGTTTAAATAAATTTTTAATTTAACATTAGCGTAATTTGTTTTTAATTTAATTTAGCTGACTATTTTTTAGTATCTAGCTAAAATAAATAAAATAAGTATTAAATAAATAGATTGATTCATGCTAAATTATTGGTCTGTTATTTTGTTTTTGTTTTTATTAGAAAACACCTTGCACATCTCGATATTTTTATTAATGCCTCTTTTTTCTTGTATTTCAAGTGCTTTTTGCTATTATTTAATTCAATCTTTTGATAAGTAGTAATGAATTGATTTTTTTCTTCTGCTTAAATGTCAACCGTTTTATTGATAGGATTTGTATTATTATTATATGAATTATAGTTTTCGAA
>JAQFXP010002113.1:0-16307 GCA_034693685.1 Belba bartosi
TTTTATTAAAAATGGTATAAAAGTATGAATTACAAATTTTTAGTTTCTATATTATTTATTAAACAATAATTTATTTAATTGTTTACTCATTTACACAATAATAAAAAAAACGAAATAATAAATTATTTAAATATATGTAACTAATTAATTAAATGCAATTTTGTATATTTTGATCTGTTAATTTTACTTAATAATTAAATTTAATTATAATTTAGAAAAATTAATTTAATAAATTAAATTAAATTTTTTAAAATATTAAAAAATATTTACTAAATACATAAAATAATCAATAAATTAAATGAAAATAAATTTTCAATTTAATCAAAATAATTTGTTTACATTAAATAAATTAAAATCAATAAATAGTTAAACAATATATTGCTTAAAGTACAATAAATTTTATATTAAATATAAAAAATTGATCAAGTAAAAATAATAAATTAAAATTTATTAAAAAGTAATACATTATATAACATTAAAATTTTTGTTTTAAAACTATGGATTAAATAAATTTAAAATAAAAATGAAATTTTTGATAACTTATAAAATTATTTTTGCAATAATTTGTTCGATTGGTTGTATTTATCAATTATACAAAATAAATGAAATGTACTTTTCATACAATACAAACACTAATGTTGTCTTTAAAGTGGAAGACGTTTTAACATTGCCGGCGATTACTATCTGTTTCAGAAAAACTTATTTTTTAAAACAGGAATATATCAACAAAATTAAAATTAATGTTACTAAAGATTATCATGATCAGTTAAATAATTATATGAATTAAATGTCTTTACGTAAACAATTTGACATTCTTAATTTATCAAGTTTGCCATTTAATTGTATAATAAAATATGAAGATCAAAGAAAAAACAAAAACTGTAATTCTATAATAAATTATACTTATTATCTTGATGAAGATTTTATTTGTTTTACAATATTTTCTCAATTAAACGGTGAATCAGACGATAGATATTTTTGGAATTTTAAAGTTTTGATTAAATTTGATTATATAAAAAAATTTAATGAAATAAATGCTATAATTGGTTTACATTCGCGAATACAATCATTTTGTCACAAATACAATAATAATTTTATAACTATCCGGAATCTATTTGTAAACATGACAAAAGACGCTCAGACGGGCTCACACATAGGTGTTACTTTTTGATTGATAAATCGTATTTCATTATAAAATTATTAATTCAACTCAATGTACAATATACTAACATTAGAGTAGTTTTGTAGTGAAATACTACAAATTCATCAAAAAGTAACACCTATGTGTGAACTCGTCTGAGCGTCTTTTGTCATGTTTACAAATAGATTCCGTATCACGCTGACAAATTTTGAATCTTCACAAATAACATATTTCCGGACTGTAGTTAAATATACGTATAATGCGATTAACACTTTGTGTCATAACTCAAACAAAAGAGAGGAATGTTTTGATAATTGTAATAAAAATGATTTCAATAATAAATTATATAATTTCTCAAATTATTCATTAACTAACAAAGATAAAGCAGCTTGTATAGTTACAAATAAATTTAATTTATTTTCATTAAACAATAATTGCAATAAAATTTGTAATTCAATAATAAACTGTCTTGATGAATATTATCTAATAAATAAAGAAATATTACAAACTGGTAATATTAACGTCTATGAAATTAAACTAATTAAACGAAGACTACCGACAACTACCTGTATATACGAGATATCATTGAAGATGTCATTAGAAGAATATTTTTGTCTCATATCAAGTATTCTAAGTCTTTGGTTTGGATTTAATATTTTACAGTTTTCTAATATTTGTTTATTTTTATGCAATAAAATTAAACTATATTATCAGAATAATGTTTTAATTAAAAATAATGTAATAAACTTACATGTTAATCAAAAGTTTCAAATTATGCCACAAATCCAAAACTCTGCCTATGATAGACACTAATAAATTTATATAAATTATACATTGTAAAATTAATTAATGCTATAATTTAATAAATTAAAATTATTTATTTTAATTTGTTGTATAAATTGTGCATAATATTTGTTATTTTAAAGTTGAGTTTAGTATATTTTGTTTTTAATTTTGACATATAAAATTCAATATAAAAGGTTGTTATATTTTATTACTAAAAAGCTAAATTGCCCATTAATATTTAATCTATATGTTGTTTGCGTTCCCTGGCCTTTTGCGGCCCGACATAACAATAGTAAAAAAGATGTAGGTGAAAAGCACCGGTATGTAGGCCAATGGCGGCGGAGATAAGTACCAGTATGTTTAGGTGCAATAGCACAGAGAAACACACAATGAGTAATCGAAATAAACTTTTATTTAAATATAAAAATAATAAATAATTGTTGATATAATTATTAGCATTTGTATTATCATTAAACTTAATTGTATTAATATTAGGTCTAGTTTTTAGTTTGAGTAATTATTACTTAAACCAATTTTTAAACCAAATAATTAAAGAGGTTAGTTAAACCTGTTTTTAAGCAATTAATTGCTATTACTTAGTTGCAAGTTAAAAATGATATAAGTGAAACAATTTAATAATGCTACAATACAAATTACATTGACTACAAATATTTTTTAAATAATATTACTTATATTTATTTATTATTTTAATTTTTTTACTTTAACCAAAATATTTTTGTTTAATTATTAACTTAATTATAAAATAAAACTTAATTAAACTAAATCTAGCGTGCTGTAAATAATTAGATTAAAATATGTTTGCAGATTTAGTCAAGCAAAATCGAACAAACGCAAACAGTTGCTTGGAGGGGGGGGGGTATGAAATACAAATGTTTTTACTAAATTCTTTAAAAATGTTTAATTTTAACAGTTTTAAATATGATATTAATTGTTCATCACAAACATTTAAACATTTCTAAGATAAACTACTCTAAACATTAGTGAAATAAATTATTTATTAAAATTGTGTAATAATATTTCAATAAATTGCGTTGAATACTATTAAATTAATGCTTAAATCAAATTTATTTTATAGTGTCTTCTTTGAAGCATCAAACGAAATGTATATAATTAATAATTTCATTAATTTATTTAATTAAGAATAAAATATTCTACGAGAGGGGGGATAATCTTAAGCGAACGTTCATATAAAAAATAATTTTATGCGAACAGGTGCGAACATTGGGGGGAAGGGGGGTCTAATATTTGGCCTAAATGTGCAAACGTTCTTATTGGATGTCCCCTTAAGATAAAAATAATTTAATTATAAAACAAAAAATTGTTATTAAATAACATATAATTAAAATTAGAAAACAAAACAAAATATTTTTAAATTTAATTATAAACTTATTGTCTCTATAGTCACTGTCATTGAAATGAATGTCTCCTTTATATCGATTCTTCTTAAGCTCATTAACTCTATTGTAATGATTGGTCAGAAATATAATCATGTACATTTTTGTTTGTAAATACCAGAATATTTTAAACGACGTAAACTTTAGAATTAATATTTAATTTTTAAAAAATGCAAACAAATTTGACTTGGTTAAGATACTCACAGAGTTTCAATTCTAACCCTTATTAATCGATGCATCAATTTGTTTACAGGAATTCCAAACGAATTGGTGGAATCGATAGCATTTGTCTGAATTAGACCAAAATATTTGTAGACTTTACTGATTATGTCATTGAGGGGTGAATTAGTCATTAAAACAGTTTTGCTGTTAATTAATCGCAATATTGTTTGGTGATTATATAATTTACCAGGTTTAATTTTTTCTATTAGCTTAGTTTTAGTCTGCAATTAGTAAATTAAACAATAAAATATTAATAAAATTAAAGCGTAAAACAAATATCAAATTATATTTTTTCTATAATTGTTTTAATAACTATTTTGATACATAAGAACTATAGCTGTGCATAGATATGATTTTTGTTTTATTTGTAATGTCAAAATAATTTGCTTTATTATTTACAATCAAAAATAAAATTAAATAAAATTTTACTGTTTTAAGATGATAATACTGATAGCTTCCTCCAAGCATAAGAACTGTATATATTTGTCGAAAGACGTCGTCTATGTTCTCAAACCTCTCCTCAATAGTCACCGATAGCTAGAGTAGGAAAATTTCTCATTTCTGGAAAAATTGTGAGAAATTTCTAGAAACTTTCTCGAGAAATTTTTCTCTATGGGATTCCCACATTAATTATATTTTGAAAATTTATAACTTTAAAAACTGCAATAAAAACTTCAAAATTTAATCAATAAAATGGCTGCAAACACGTTGACAGCGTTTTTGGTTAACAATTATTCTTATCAATTAAAATTATTAAATATTTCTTCCGAAGAAATAATTGAAAACAGAGAAGAGTTGTTATTATCAGTGGTTGTCTTTTGCTACCTTCTACTAATAAGTAATAGAAAAATTTTATCACGTTTGTAGCATAAAACTGAAATTCGGGTAAACGCACAAAATATAGATTTTAAACATTAAAGAAATTACTTAATTTCTAAATGTAAGTTTAAGAGAGATAAGTATAGAAAACTTATTGTTTATCAAATCATAAGGTTTTTGGAATGCGTTTATCTGTTTATTTGTATTTGAGCGCAGGTGTTAGTGATTAACCGGATTATCTACGTTTAAAACCATGTTTCTCATGCAGTGTAACTCAAACGTAGCAAAGAACAACTTCTGATTATTATTTTTAATTTGACATTCAGACCAAAAATCTGATTTTGGTTTTAATTTACCCATTTTAAGTGTTAATGGCTCCAAATTAAGCGCAAATTTGATTTTTTTTAACAATGCATATAATATACATTTATAATAAAAATGGCCGAAATACTCAATAACCAACATGTTTTAATCATTTATTTAGGTTTCCCATAAATTATGTCAACTATTTTTTAATTACGTTGTGATTCTGTGGGAATCCCATTGAAAATATATTAACCATTGTTTTTATTGTTTTAAATGATAGATTTGATTAAATTAATATTATTAATTTGGATTAAATATTTTTAAAACTATCAAATAGTAATTTATTTTAATTATTTGTAAAATTTCTCGAGAAATTTTACTCCGGAAATTTCTAGAAAATTTCTCACCCAGAAATTTCTAGAAATATAGAAATTTTTCTACTCTACCGATAGCTGAGCTCTGATGTCATTAATGAATAAATTAGTTAATACTAAAGATGTGATTAACCAAATCGATAGCAAATATTTTTTGTGATAGTCTTTGACTCTAATGACTTAAATAAAATATTTTTTAATTGATATAATTATAGTTAGTACATAATTATAAAATATTACCTTGTAATAAAAAAATTCCAAGATAATTAAACGCCATTTTAATTTTAAAATTACTTTTATATTTTCAACAATTCAATAATAATAGCGTTAAATAAGAGATTAAAATTAAAATCCATATCGAAATCCATATCAATTGTGTGTTTATAATTTCGCTTGCTCAAAATTGTTAAAAATTTGCCTATTATTAAAACTGAAAAACTTATTAATTGACTTTTAATTGGATCAGTATTAAATTGTTAAATCATTGTATCAATTGACTAAAAAATAAAAAAAAATAGATTTATTTATATTTACTTAACATTGCATGTTGGTAATATTACATTTGTTGAAAAATATTGCATAGTGCCTGTCCAAGTTTCATTTTGTAGTTTAGTGCCACCAAAATCGCTATTAATTAAAAGCAATGAAAAACTGCAATAAAAAAAATTAAATTTATATTAATTAAAAATATTAATTTTTTAAAGTGATCATGGCCATTTAAAATATAAGATAAGTCAATTTCATTAACAACGAAAAGATAATTTTTTATTAAATTTGTTTGTTATAAAAGTTTTTTTTTTATGTTTTAACTTTTAATTTCTATTTAAGAATTTCTTTAGCTTAAAATATTCTTAATAACATTCTTATTAATGTTTAAGTAACTTATGATTATTTGCTTAAAATTTGTAACTTTTCTCATAAATTTAATTCATATCAAACCAAATTTGAAATTATAATTTTTTAGTACTAATAAAATTAAAATCAAGTTCAAGAAGTAATATGAGTTTAAAAAAAAATGTCGATTATTTTGCCCAGACTGTATATTAATTAATTTATTTTGTGCCATAATTTGGTAGTAAATGAGATCAAATCAGATGCAGGCATTTTAAAGAAAAATCAGGCAAACCCCCTCTGCTTTTAAAATTTGGTATTTATCCCCCATCCCTTCTAGCATTTGGTTTGCAAATAAGTATATTCGCTCGACTTTTGTGGCCGCTAAAGGCAGCTGGTAAATATTTTGAATTTTTGATTAAAATTTGAAAATCTTTTCTAAAATGATGCTAATACTAGATTAAATCTAGTTAAATTAGATAAAATTTTGTTATAAATATATAGATTTCATAATTGTTTTCGAAAAGTTTTCCTCTTAGCACTGTGGCTCGGCCAATCTTCTCAATCCGATTTAATTGTATTCAAACCAATATTTACTTCATATTTATATTATTTTCAATTGATTTTAAAACAAATGCAATTCGACAGCAAATTACAACTGATGTTGAGTTCATATGTTTAATTTATAATAAAATTTTAATTAAACAATTTATAAAATAAATTATTTATAAATAATTGCAAATTCTTTACAAACTCCAAACATATAGTCATTGTTATGTCGACTAAAACCGTAAAATAGTTTCTCTTTTGGATATACTTCACAAAACTCAGACATAAATTTTGGATTCATTGTTATTTAAAATTTTTTTTGATTTATTTTGTTTAGTTAAATTTTTTAATTTTTATATTTATTCTAAAACAAAATAATATTATTTTGTTTTTTTTCAAGTAAATAACTTTAAATATATGATCAAATTATTTGTTAAGAATAATAAAATTAATTATATTTTATTTTTTTTTATAAAAAATTTTATTAATATAATAATTAATATCAATTTATTAAAATAATTATTATTCTATTATATAAATCAATAATAATTTATTATTATAATAATTAAACATGATTGTAGGATAAACACATTTGATAAATAAAAATATTTTATTTAAAAACAAAGAATATTTTTAATTATTATTTTACAATTAATTAAAAATATTTTGAATACGCTTGCTTGCGCTTACTTGTTTGATTTAAATATAAACACAAATTAAATATAAATTTTAAAATTTAATCTTATTATAAATAAATATTAAAAATTCTAGATTGAACACCAGAATTTTATTTATTTATTTATTTACATATTTGACACCAGAATTCAAAAATTATTTAATATGTTTATAAAACCTTGTGTAAAAATCACAAAATCAGGTTAAAATCTTAGTTTATTCAATAATAATATGTTCAATAAAAGTTTAGTGCTGGCAATAAGGCTAAGAGAATTATATATATAGACGTTGCTGTTGATTAAAAAAAAGTATCCAGCTACGAGCAAATTCTATATACAATTCATAACTTAAGTTAGAATAACATAAAATAAAATAATTTATAATTAATTAATATTTGTTTATTTGCATAGTTTTATACAAATGTCAATATTAAAAATTAAAACATTTTGTTTTATTTGACATGAATTTTAATTACTGTACGTATGCAGTAGTAAAAGCTCATTCAGCAAGTAAGTTATTTTACTATAAAAAGAAAAAATAAATATCTATATTTCTTTACCTCCGAAAAAACGCTCGCGAGCATTGGGTTTATGAACATTACTTTTTTAATTTCCACAATTTTATATAATTGTATTTAAATTAGAATTAACTGAAACTTTTTAAAAATCAATTATTAGAATAATTTTAATTATTTAGAAATAGTCGCAGAGATATCTCAATTAAGAAAAAAGTTTGAGTTTCAATCAAAATTAACAAAATGTTTTCAATTAATTTTTTTGTACAATCTTAACTTAGATCAAATCAGAGTTTTAAAAAAATTAACTTGATAAATAAAAACTTAATCTTGCAATAACTTGCAACTTAATCTTTAAACTTTGATATATGAACCAAATTGAGTTTAAATATTGAAAAAATTTTATGTTTTGTTTATACTTTTGCAAATTATGTATTTTAAAAACAAAATCTAAAATGCCAATTTAAAAATTTTATACAATTTTGAAATAATCAAACAAAAAATTAACTTATTAAATTAAGTTTTTTAATAATTTTCTATAATGTTTGATTTATTTTGTCATAAAGATAATTAAAAAGTTATAAAATAAATAAAATAAATCAATTTCAATTTTTTATTATTATATTAATTATTAAAATAAAATAAATTGTTTTATAATTAAGTTGAGATTTTGACTTGTTTTATAATAACTTTTAAAATGGTGTAAAAGTATTAATTACAAATTTATTTTAATATAATTAATTAACTAATAATTTATTTAATTGTTTACTTATTTACACAATATTAAAAAATAACGAAATAATATATTATTTAAATATATGTAATAAATTAATTAAATGCAATTTTGTATATGGTAATTTGTTAATTTTACTTAGTAATTAAATTTAATAATAATTTAGTAAAAATAAATTAATTTAAATTTTATAAAATATAGATAAATATTTACTAAGCTAAATAAAAAATAATTTATACAACATCAAAAGTTATAAGTATAAATTAATCAATAAATTAAATAAAAATAAATTTTTAATTTAATCAAAACAATTTGTTTACATAAAATAACAAATAAAAATCAATAAATGAATAAACAATATATTGCTTAAAGTACAATAAATTTTTATTAAATATAAAAATTTAACCAAGTTTAATTAATAAATTAAAATTTAATAAAAAATAATACATTGTTTTAAAACTATAAAATAAAATTTTAAATAAAAATGAAATTTTTGATAATTTATAAAATTATATTTACAATAATTTGTTCGATTGGTTGTATTTATCAATTATACAAAATAAATGAAATATACTTTTCATACAACACATCGACTAATGTTGTCTATAAAGTGGAAGACGTGTTAACATTGCCGGCAATTACTATCTGTTTCAGAAAAACTCATTTTTTAAAACAGGAATACATTGAAAAAATTGTTATCAATTCAAGTAATGATTATCGTGATCAGTTAAATGATTATATTAATAAAATATCTTTTCATAAAAAATTTGACATTCTTAATTTATCAAGTTTGCCGTTTAATTGTATATTGATGTATGAAGATCAAATAAAAAATAAAAACTGTAGTTCTATAATAAATTATACTTATTATCTTGATGAAGATTTTATATGTTTTACAATGTTTTCTCAATTAAACGGTGAATCAGACGATAGATATTTTTGGAATTTTAAAGTTTTGATTAAATTTAATTATATAAAAAATTTTAATAATACAAATGCTATAATTGGTTTACATTCGCGAATACAATCATTTTGTCACAAATACAATAATAATTTTCTAACTATCAAGCTGAATAAATATGAATCTTCACACATAATATATTTCCGAACTGTAGTTAAATATACGTATAATGCGATTAACACTTTGTGTCATAACTCAAACAAAAGAGAGGAATGTATTGATAATTGTAATAAAAATGATTTCAATAATAAATTATATAATTTCTCGAATTATTCACTAGCTAACAAAGATAAAGCAGCTTGTATAGTTGGAAATAACTTTAATTTATTTTCATTAAACAATAATTGCAATAAAATTTGTAACTCATTAATAAGCTGTCTTGATGAATATTATCTAATAAATAAAGAAATATTACAAACTGGCAATATTAACGTTTATGAAATTAAACTACGTAAACGAAGACTACCGACAACTATATACGAGATATCATTGAAGATGTCATTAGAAGAATATTTTTGTCTCATATCAAGTATTTTAAGTCTTTGGTTTGGATTTAATATTTTACAGTTTTCTAGTATTTGCCTATTTTTATGCAATAAAATTAAATTATATCATCAGAATAATGTTTTAATTAAAAATAATGTAGTTTTAAATGTTAATCAAAAGTTTGAAATTATGCAACAATTTCAAAACTCTGCCCATGCTAGACAATAATAAATTTATATAAATTATGCATTGTAAAATTATTTAAAGCTATAATTTAATAAATCAAAATTATTTTTTTATTTGTTGTATAGAGTTATGCATAATATTTGTTATTATAAATTTCAGTTTAGTATAATATTTTGTTTATAATTTTCATATTTAGAATTCAATATAAATGTTTCTTATATTTTATTACAAAAAAAACTAAATTGCCAAGTAATATTTAATTTATATATATTTTAATTAAATTATATAAATATTGACGTGTTTAATTGTGTTTATTTGAATAAAGTTTAAGTAATGTATTATTTAATAACCAAATAAAACAAATTTAAAAAATATATATATATATAATTTATTTAAATATATTTAATTATTAACTGTTTATTCTCATTATCACATGACATTTTATAATTTAAAAGAGTTAATTAACATTTCACTGACTGACCTTGTAGGACATTTCAGATATTATGTTTTTATATGTTTAACAAATGGTATTAAAGCTAACAAACAATTTGATTCCTTATTTTGTGGCCATCTCTGCTCATTATACTTCTAATCTACTTGTATTCTTTTAAATATATCTGCAAAAATTATTTAAAATTAATTTTTATTTTAATTTAAATTCTACTTTAATCTTATTTAACTATAATCTATAAAAAGTATTTTATATTTAATTTACATATAATATTTTGAAATTTATGATGTAACTATTAAAACTATTTTTTATATTTCTAATATTCCTTATAACAAATAATAAATAAATTTGAAATAAATAATGCAAGTGACGAAGAAACTTTATTTTTATTCCGGGGGTAAGCTAGATTAATCACCAATTCCCGGAATCTAGAAACGCCCTACATAAAAAACAATAATAATAATATTAAAATAAAAATTACAGAAAGTTCTTACAGTTAAACCGCAATTTCAAAATATAATGCGACATTTTAAATGTCTCCAGAAGAATCTGCCAAACATTAATAAATCATTTATGAAATTTAGTCCATAACCATATGGAGCACGGTGAGATTCTCCGCCATCAATCCAATGTCTGGCATGTACAAATTCATGCAAAACCATATCCACATCTAATAATAATTCCCAATTAGCTGCTAATTGATGGTAATGGCGACGCAACGCTTGTTACAACGGATAATGTGATGTGTGATTTCAAGAATTTCGAGATGTTCATCATTAGGTGCTGGATCACTTTTCTAACAATTCCGTGTACCCGATATCGAATCAACCAATGGACTGGTGAAATACCATATTCCTCAAAAATCCTAATCTTGTGGCGTAATGTAGCTGCCATAAATTGCCACCAATTGATCCACCAACATCAAACTAAAATAACACAAAAATTTTATTAAAATTAACAAGATAACTACATAAAAATTTACCTTCGATGATATTCTTCGAAGTGGTTTTTAGAGAATTGGTGGTAAAC
The DNA here is from genome assembly GCA_034693685.1 of Belba bartosi. Lineage (NCBI taxonomy): Eukaryota > Metazoa > Arthropoda > Arachnida > Sarcoptiformes > Damaeidae > Belba > Belba bartosi. The sequence goes on from JAQFXP010002113.1 coordinate 11,479, forward strand.
CTCGGCCCAAGACTGGTGATAAATTTAAGTGCTAAAACTAAGATTTTTAAAGGATTCACTATGTATCAAAAATGAAAACAAGGGATTTAATGACATTTTCAAAACTTTAAATATTTTTGCGAATTAGCATGTCATATAAATGCAGAATTAAAAAGTCCACTATTTGACCAACTTTATTCCATTAATTTAATTGTTTGTGATATGGATTTTTTAATGTAATAAAGAATCTTATTGTTTAGTGTTGAGGAAGCCAGTATTATGTTAATCAATTTGATAAAATCTGACTAAATTCACTAATGAATAAACTAAAATTTAAAAACTACAAATAAAAGCTATAACTAAAACCTGTAACTAAAAGTTACAACAAAAAAATACAGCTAAAAGCTACAACTAAATTCTGTAAGTAAAAGCTACTAAATATAATAGAATATGCATTTAATTTTAACATATTGGATTAGAGCAATACAATATTGCTACACCAATAAAAATAATTGTAATGTTGTTGTGTGCGTTCCCTGTTTTTGTGCGGCCCGACATACCAAAAGTGAAGAATCCGATAGATATGAGTAATGAGCACCCGTATGTCGGCTAATCTAACGGAAGTAAGCACCGGTAGGTTTAAGTGCATTAACATTGAGAAGAACACACAACGAGATAATTGAAAATAACTTTTATTTAAATATAAAATATTTATAAATATGTTTGAGTGAGAGCTGAGGCACAGCCTCTCACTCTCGTCGCGGCAGTAAATATAAGTATATGTTTAACTTTACTTCTCTTTTATATGTGTTTTGTGTTTAGACATTTAATTCGGATGACTATGTGTTTGTCATACGTTTGTTTATTCATTCAACTCATTCATACACTTATTAATACTTTAATATGTAAAAACTCTATCTTAAATTTGTGCATATTTTCAACTCTGCATTCCACATATATATAAGTTAAATTGTATAAAATTAAAAATATATTTGTTTAACGTGTTTAATTGTGTTTATTTTGAAATGCCCAGTCATCTCTAATGACAAATTGCTTCTTATCTATACATTCATATCTATAACACGTCATATCATATCAATACTAAATGCTTACTAATCAAAGTTCTAATCAGTTTACTTTATCAAACCCTTATTCAGTGCACATCCCTTTCCGTATAAAACCATGTGCACTTCTCAATTACACTTCACTTCTGTATTGAAGCTCAATCAGAGCTGTTGTTTGTTATTAGTATTCAATAAAGTATTCCTTTGTTTAACTACGAGTTTGTCTACCATTTGTTGATACGAGTGCCTCAAGACGTACTGATCTATAAAGACCGGTCCTGAGTCATCTCGGAATAGTCACCACATTATTGTGTGACCACTTTAGTGCTAAGACTGGTCACCCGACTTGGTCTCAAACCACACACACACTAAGCGGTCATTACAATTTAAATAATTTCTTTATTTGTTTTTATGTTGCTTAATATACGGCAACAAAAAAATTAAGCTAATAATTCTATTGGTTAAATAATTATTCTAATATTTTAAATTAAAATTACCACGTTTTATTCATAAATAAATATATTTTTTATAATAATACTTTACAAAATTTGATAAAATATTTTTACGCCAGCATATATTAAAATGTTAATTATAAATATAGACAGTTTCAGAAATGTGTAGCCAAAATCGAGGTAGTACAAAAATGCGCAATCCAGACTAACTCATTTTACGGCTTTGTAAATTCGCCATTAAAATTTAATTAGCTGATGTTTTACAATTTAAAACGTAAAATTAAAAATGTACATCTAATAATAACTAAGTAAAACAATAAAGGTATGTTTTTACGTGTTAAATTAATAAAATATTAAACCAATTATAATTTTATAATTTTAAAATTTATGCAATTATGTTTATTATAAAGTAATAATTACAACTAGCTAAATTTTAAAATATTAAAATTATAATTGCTTTAATTTTTTTAAAATTTAACATGTAAAAAGCAAATCTTTAATGTTTAACTTAATCATTATTGCATATACATTTTTAAATTTACATTTGAAATTGCAAAACATTAGTTAATTAAATTTAAATGGCGGATTTTTTAACTGTAAAATTTTTTTTACTGGAGTGCTGGTATTTCTACTACCTCGATTTTGGCTACACATTTCTGAAACTGTCTGTATATTTATTTACATTAGCAAATTAAAAATCATCAAAAATTAAATTTACATTTTAAATATTACAGTTACAATATAAAGTTCTTTATTTAAATGCAAATATATGTTAAATATATAGTGTCAAATTAAAATAGTCAGAAAGTAACACCGTGCTAACTTTATTATTTATTTAAATATTTACAAAATTTTTATTTTATTTTAAAATCAAAGAATGATATTTTATTAAAATTTAAAATAATTCTTATTTGGTTTACTGAAATCGTCAATCCTCGACCTGAAAGATCTGAATACTTATTTTAATAAACTTTTATTTTAAGTTATTTTATTAACTTTTTTACAAATGTATTGTTTGAGTTGTTCGATGTATGAAATGCTATATGAGTAAGCCTTATATTAATATATCTCTAAACAAATAAATCCGCGGCTGTAAACTCTGAAGAGCGACCCGGTCAGCTAATGCCTTCTACAAAATCATTGAGTGATTAGTGCATTACTTTATTAATAAGTTTATTAATGCATATCTCGTGCGTCAAAAACATTATAAATATTTTTATAAATTATTTTTAAAAATGATTTTATAATTTTATTTTAGAAATTAGAGAATACTTAAAGAAAAATAAAACAATTAAACTATTTTACTAAAATATCATTTTTTGGCTTTAAAATAAAGTAAACTTTTCGAAAATATTCAAATAAATAAAAAAGTTAGCACGGTGTTACTTTCTGGTTATTTTAATTTGACACTCAATATATTAAACAAATAAATTAAATTAAATTCTATAATTATCTAAAAAATATTTACTCAATAAAAAAATTTCCTCATTATTTAAAGCCATAAGTTTAACAATTTCATTTAATTAATTTAAGTTTTAAAATAATCAATAAATATTTAATTTAGATAAAATATGTAGTGTATATAATTTATAAAATTAAAATCAAACATTAAAAATATTTTAATGTATAATTTACAATATATTTCATTTTAAAATAAATTATTATATTTACAAAAATATATTTTAAATAAATTTAAAATACAATAAATATCAATGTTAAATTAATAAAAATTATTATTCTAAAACTTATCAAATTTGCTATAAAACTATTGAATAAATAAATTTAAAATAAAAATGAAATTTTTAAAAACATATAAATTTATTTTTGCAATAATTTGTTCGATTGGTTGTATTTATCAATTATATAAAATAAATGAAATATACTTTTCATACAACACAACCACTAATGTTGTCTATAAAGTGGAAGAAGTGACAACATTACCGGCAATTACTCTCTGTTTAAGAAAAGCGCATTTTTTACAACAGGAATATATCGACAAAATTGATATCAATGCAAGTAATGATTATCATGATCAGTTAACTGATTATATGAATAAAATGTCTTTACGTAAACAATTTGACATATTTAATTTATCAAGTTTGCCGTTTAATTGTATATTAAAGTATGAAGATCATAGAAAAACTAAAGACTGTAGTTCTATAATAAATTATACTTATTATCTAAATGAATATATTATTTGTTTTACAATGTTTTCTCAATTGAACGGCGAATCAAATGAGAGATATATTTGGGATAGTAAGATTTTTATTGAATTTAATTATAAGAAAAATTTTAATAAAGCAAATGTAGTAATTGGCTTACATTCGCGAAAACAATCATTTTGTGACAAGTACAGTAATAATTTTATAACTATCACGCTGAAAAATTATGAATGTTCACAAATAACATATTTCCGAACTGTAGTTAAATATACATATAATGCGATTAACACTTTGTGTCATAATTCAAACAAAAGAACCGAATGTATAGATAATTGTAATAAAAATGATTTCAATAATAATTTATATAATTTATCTAATTATGCACTTGCTAATAAAGATAAAGCAGCTTGTATTATTAAGAATAATTTTAATTTATTTTCACAAGTTAATAATTGCGATAAAATTTGTAATTCAATAATAAACTGTCTTGAAGAATATTATATATTAAATAAAGAAATATTTAAACTTGATAATACTAATGCTTATCGGATTGAAGTCAGTAAACGAAGACTACCGATAACTCTATACAATATATCATTAAAGATGTCATTAGAAGAATATTTTTGTCTCATATCAAGTATTTTGAGTCTTTGGTTTGGATTTAATATTTTTCAGTTTTCTAATATTTGTCTAATTATATGCAAAAATTTTAAAACATATATTCAAAATAATTATTTAATTAATAATGTAATAAATGTACAAGTTAATCAAAGCTTTCAAAATATTCCACAAATTCAAAACACTGCTCAAGTTAGGCATTAATAAATTTATGTAAATTATTCATTGTAAAATATTTAATTCTAGAGTTTATATATAAGGGTAATCAATAAGTTTGGCGCCAACAAGAATTTAAATAATTCTTAAACTAAAAGAGATAATTAAGTTTTGTAAATTGGATTTAATAAATGTATTTAAAAATAATATAATGTATATTTAGATTTTTTCAACTCATGACTCATATCTGAGAAAACTAGATGAATGCAAAGTATTATTCTCTAGCTAATCCCAGGGGTGGGGGTGCAGAAGGAGGGTTGAATATAAACAGACAAAGAGTTGTTCTTTTATTTGACATATGAATCACCTTGATCGGCGGACTCTAAGTATTTTAAATA
>JAQFXP010002114.1:0-16301 GCA_034693685.1 Belba bartosi
GTATTGTCGCTGGTCTTTGAACTTCTGAAGCGCCGATTGCTCTTCCGTTAGATCCATCTTCTGATCGTAATTGCCGTTAATCTTCATTAACAGACTTAGAAATAATATTTTGTCGAATTGTTAATAAATTTGTATAAAATGTTTATAATTATCAAATACTGTATGTTATGTAATTACAGGAGAATAGAATCGTACGGAAATAAATTGATGCAAATATTAAACGAATTAAATGGAATGGAAGCGATTAAACCGTACGAAGCATTGGATTCGATTGAGTTCTATGAGAAGTCGATAACAATGTACAGAATACAGACGTATCTCACTCTTAAAGCTCTCGGTTCAGTCGAAACGACTGCTTTAGACAATAGGTTTGGTTTCATTCTAATAAATATCGTTTAATTACTTTTATTTCAAATCAACTTTTAGTAATTTGATCGACAATTACAAGCAATTGGAGAGTACTCTAAATGAGTTCCAAACTGATCCTATAGTATCGAAATTAATTTCTAATTGGAATCCATTGGTCACTACTTCGAGCAGTTCTGACAGTTCGACAGATTCTTCCGAATCGGAACGCCCTCTGAGTGGCCAATCGAATAATTCAGATAATTAATAATTAGTCAGAAGTGAAGTTCAATATTTGAATTAATAATAACCCGTTTTAGTGATTAGCCAAATGCTATTATAATGAGTTCTCTTTTCCTATCCCAATAAGTATTCGAATTTTTGTTTTATTTTTAACACTTTTTGGTTCTATTTTCTTAATTAAGTATTAATTTTATAATAAATCGCTAACAGATAACAAAGACTAGACAATCGATTCCAAATCAATTCAATTTGAATCCAAATCAAGAGTTGACTTCTCGTCGATTCCAATACTCTTTTGTTTGCATTTCTGTTATTCGAGATATCGTTCGATCGAAAGCAAACACTTCTTCCTCTCCACTGAATATACTGGCCTTCGAGTGCTCCTGAAATGAGTGCAAACATTCCAATTGGTATTAGTATTGATATGATTGGCGGCACTGGCACTGGCACTCACAGTCCCCAACTGTATGCCCAAGTCGTCCATCAGTTTGCGGTTGTCGTCATCGAAGTGGAGCTCATCGTTGACTCTATCGGTCAGAAAGAGCTGATTTGGGGGCACTTCGGCCGAGAAGAGCACCCGAACGCCATTGTCGTAGAAGGTGTCGATGAGTGCTATAAACCTTCGACTTTGGTTTTTCTGATATAAAGACATTTGCGGTATATTCCGAATGATAACCGTATGGAACAGTTGACTCATTGTTAGGTAGTCTATGGCTCCCAATGGCTGTTCCCATCGGTTCAGACAAAAACATTACTAAAACCGTAAAAGTATTGATATATCGGTCGAATGACTCACTCGATCGCAGAGTTCGGCGAACTGACAGTCGGCGACTCCGCCGCAGGTCTTCGCGAACGTGACGTTTCGCTCTTTAATGGTCAGTGTTTTGGCTCTAATCGTATCGTTTTCTCTATTCGACAATATTTTGAACAATCGATCCAATTGTTTGTCGGCGTCTTCTTCACCCGTTCTTTGAGCACAAGTTTATCGGAAAAATAGTTTTAATTATTTCACAAATCGATTGATAAGTCTTACAGAAAATAGATCTGTTGTCGCGACGGAAGAGATCTTTGTCTGTAATCTATTCCCGAATCTAATGACAAAACTTTGCAATTTTTCTTTAATAGTGGTATGAATGGCAAGAAATTACTTCTTTGTAAACCATTTTTGTAAAGATCTGAACAATAATTACAATATTTTTAAGACGTGATTAACAAAAAGCAAGCGGTGCTACCGGTGCTGCCCAGGCCTACCGTCGGGTTGTCTATTAGAAGTGGCAATCATAACGATTCCTCTCGAAAACAACTGTTCGAACAACAGTTTCAGAATCATAGCGTCGCCGATGTCTGTCACCTGAAACTCATCCAAACACAAGAGCCACGACTCGTCGCACAGGGATTGCGCGACACTTGCGATCGCATTGAACTGCCGGTCCTTCTGTCGCTTCTTCAGCTCATGGAGTCCTGTATTGAAAATACGGCGCGAATTAGGGCTCAATTTAAACGAATTTTTATTTTTAATTAAATTTAAACAAATGATAGGAATCGACACAAACTCTGATGAAAGTCAATCATAAATGAGTGGAAATGCACCCGTCGTTTGGCCCGGGGCTCGACCGCACAGTGATTGTAGAACAGGTCCATTAGCATAGTTTTGCCGCAACCGACCGATCCGTACAGATAGAGGCCTTTGACCAGAGATTTCCGATCGGTATTCGTCTTTCGATTAAACAATTGATCGAAAAATGTGGCCTTTTTTGGCGAATAACTCCTTAATTGTCGGTTCAGGTGCTCTAAGTGTTCAACAATTTCCAACTGATCCGCGTCTTCCTTAAGAACATTTGATTCAATATTTTTTTTATAGATTTTGATTAAATTGCTTTCATTTTCGTTACTAATTGTTTCCAAATTATCTGAAAATTTATTTTAAGTTTAGTTTAATTTCAGTCAAAAAATAGATTTTATACTAACTATCGATTAATTGAATTGAATTTAATCGAAAAAATCTTTGAATTCTTAAATCGATGTTTTGTTTTCTGAGAAAACAATTAAATTTTTTAAAATTATTAAATTTATTAACAATTATTAACATAACTATTATATTATATAACTATTATTAACTATTTTCGAGAATTGAATTTAATTTGAATCTAATGTTTATAAACAGAAACAAAATGTAAATAAATAAACAAAAACAGACAACTCGTGTGACCTTTATTTGAAAACATTACGAAATCTAAACATTCAGATAGTCTGTACATTACAGTCATCACCACATTTAGGGAACATCTGATTATATTACTGTATATACACTCCTCAGGCCTTCTCGATCTCTGATTAGAACGTATCGAATGTTTAAAAAACTTTCAATTTATTTGAACAGAAAATACTGATTAGATTTCGATAATTCTTTATTCAGTTATCAATACGTCTTCTCAACTCTTTCTGATTGATAGACTTCGACGAAGACAACTGCAAATTAATAGACAGTTGGGAATCGACTTCGGCTCACAGTTGGGCACTCAGTGTCCACTTAATAGACAAAACTTTTGACTCAATTTAGTCGAAACTTTCATTAGTTGTTTAAGTTGTTGTCATAGATGTTAAGCTCGTATGTTGTCGACCAGGAAGTGATTCCAATCTTTATTATTATTATTTGCTCTTTAAGAGCACTTGAAGTCCAGAATATTTACAAAAAAATTATAATAATAAAAAAATTACAAATCATTTAATTTTTCATTTAATAGTTTATATATTTTTATTCAATTTAATCGCTATTTTTAAAAAAGAGAAATTAATTACAATTTATTTATCAATAATATTAATGATATTTATAATAGAGTTTAAAAAGTTTCGGACAAATAGTGAGTGTTTTGTGTGAAGAAAAACTAAAGACAAAAACACATTAATTGAGTCATAAATTAATTAATAATTAAAACTAAATTATAATAATCCGATTGAATGAATGGGTTTGTCGAGTGATCACAGATTTCTCAATAATATTATGTTTCGAAAAGTCGAACAATTGAACGGAAATAACAGAAAAAAGTTAAGAAAAACTTTTTTTCAAAAATACAATTTAAAACTCTCTTTAATCTGATTTTAGGCATAAATCGAATAATTTTTGAGAAAAAAATTATTTTAAAAACCATTTTGTGTCTAATAATTAAATTAAATTAAATGTAAAAAAAGGAGAAAATAATATCAAATACTAAACAAATAATTAATCAGAAAATTCGAAAATATATATAAATTATAGTTAATTCAAACCAATAGTTAATGAGTTGCGATCCGCGCGTGTCCTTTGAATTTGCGAACTCTGCCCCGACTGCTGACCGGCTGGTCGTTGAGGTGAGCGCTCGACTGGTTGTCGTACTCAAAGTCATCCGAATCACAGGTGTATTTGACCCGAGCCTTACCCGTATTACGGGCCGAACGGGTCTTAATCGGCGAATCCAAGTGATAACGACTTCGGCTTTTGTTCCTCAGACCCAAACCAACTCTTCGCAGATCTTGTACTTCATCTTCGGATTCATACCTCTGGGGCCACCGTTTGCTGCGTTGGGAACGTTGCGATCGTCTGGCGCCCAGTTTTAGACTCTCGTCGGACATATAACTCTGATCCGAACCTTCACTAACATTGGCCTGACTTATGGTAGTGACCGCTGAGGACTGGGATTCGACGCTGAAATTCGAATGACTACTGCTGGCCGTCGACGACTGCGTCGATTCACTCTCTTCGCTCGCTTTTAATCTAACCCGACGGGACATACAGGTGCTGTTCGAACGTTCCTTATGGCGCGGCGGACGAGAATATGTGTGTTCGCCCGAAAATGTTGTTCTTAAGGCTTTGGAATGGCGTCTGGAATGTCAACCAAACAATTAATAGTTAATTAATCAAAATATATAAAAAGTTCAATAAATTAGAACCAATTCATTCATTTGGAAATCCAATCAATTTGATCGACAATATCCCGAACGGCTTACCGAAGACTGGAGGCCTGGGGTCGGTCATCCCGATCGTCGCATTCGATTTCAGTCGCATCCGAATCATTCGGTTCTAATTTACAAACAGTTCTCTCTCTTTCTTCGTCTTCTATCTCAGTGTCCGAATCAAAATGTTTGATAATCTCTTCACTCACGCCATCGTCATCTACACCGTCGTAGTGTCCGTCCATTTCCTCTTTTTCCGTCTCCTCGTCCTCTTCATCTGAATCTTCTTTAATCACTCTCTTCCGGCCCTTTTTGCGCACATTATTGCTAATGTTATTACACGTTCTTCGGCTAACTGTCCGGCCATTTGAGGCACTATTCTTATTGTTTTTGAACACTCTGGGCGGCACAGGCACTGCACTCCTCACTGATCTAAAGTTTAATTTATTGTTTACACCGTTTTTCCGCACTTTATCTAAATTAGTCTTCTTTGGAGATGTCTTCGAACTATTCGTTGCTCTTCTATTCGAACAGCTCTGTTGACTAGACTTAGTTCGGGACGAATAGCCCGAAGTGGACGGAATGCTCATATCGAAGGTCGGCGATAGAGACGATGAGAGGTCGCGTCTATTTCTATAACCGATTAATAGATTAGAAAATTATAAATTAAGTCAAATTCAATTCAATTCAATTCTAAATACCGTTTAGTATTCGGCGAACGCTTATTCGGTGAACGGTTTTGTGAGCCAATGGGTGAGAGAGGTATCGGTTTCCGGCGCCGGGATATGATTCCTCGCTTAACATTGTTTTCATAGTTTTTGTTCGAACGCCAATCGGATATAATTCGACGAATTTTCTCTTCGAATAGACCGGACAGTCGAACAGTCATTGAATAAATTCTCGACTTTTTATTAGTATTATATGATTTCGAGTTCATAAACACTAATCGCATGTCTTTGCAGAACTCATTGGGCGTTTCGTACAGATCCGAAAGTAGCTGTTCCTTAACGGTCGTCAAATCCATTGGAGTGTCGATCACTTGTGAATAGTCCGGGTATTGGATCGGATCGACAGCTGTCCGGAAGGGCGACGAGTCTTCCCTTTCGAGAATATAGTTCAACAATTCGAGGCAATACTGTTTCCAAGTTTTCGGCGGATAATTCGAATCACTTGACAGTCGCTTCCGTTTCTTTTTCGAACGCAATTCCTCCGAAGCCACCGATCCGTCAGAACCGGAACGCTTTCGAGACAAATAAATAATTCAAAATTCGAATAATTATGTATTAAAAACAAATAAAAGATGAGTCGATGTCTTACCCTTCGTTTCCGTCTGGATGAGCGCCGAACCCGACACTCATCATCAGTTCGCGGACTATCCTCTTCACTAACCGGTTCTTCAAATTGTTCACAATTTTCAATACAATCCAAATATATAGGCATCGGATCCGTGCAGTGTTGGTCTTCAATGAATCGAGTGATTAGAGCGGTTACAAGTTTGGCCTTCTTTACGATATCACTTCCCGGTTGGTTGAATGCCTGTGCGTTTAGTTCTACAAACTTTGCATCAAATTTGATAGCATTGACCCGTCGGTAGAAGTGGTTCTCCAGTCGAGACTTGATTGTCGATAAATCCATCGGATATGAGATCATCATTCCGTAGACCGGGTGTTGGTTCAGATCGACCGGAACCAGGAAGTCCTCCGCGTGACTGAACGCCATTATACATAACAAACCTATTGATTAGATAATTGAATCAATTATGTCAACCGATATGTCAACTTTCAAATCAATCAATCAATCAATCAATTGAATGTACAAACCGTCCAAAATTCTTTGGCATTCCTCCACTTTGCCACATTGTGGCCACTCGTCATCATTGGACAGATTGAATGAGAGCCGTTCCTCATCAGTAATGGCAACAGATTCTGAGCGATTGGTGGGAACTGTTAGATCATTAATCGGTTCTAAATCCCAAGGGCTCAGGAACTCTGAGTCCTGGTTGGCCCACAAAACTTCAAAGCACTGAAAGTGAGTGAATGGTTGCGATTCTTTAAGGCATTTGATTGTTCCGAACCACCACTTGTCGTCAATTATTGACCTAAACTCGTCGCCGACCTTCCATTCCCTCGACAGCGATAACTCATACAATTGTCTCAATATAATAAAGTCGACCACATTCTCCACGTCGTGATATCGTACCATAAAATGGGCGTTAATCGGCTCATTGGTCTCCCTGTCCAACACAACCAACTTAACAGTGACGAGTCGGGGCGGCTTCACGTCGTATCGGATGTCCACAATCCGAGCCAACACATCATCCGACTGAGAGGCGCGCAGTTTGAATGGCTTTAGCAATGGATGGGTTGAATAGATCTTCTGTTCTCGAACTTTGTCAATGTAGTGCTGATGGCCTGACCTGAAGTATACCACTTCATCACCAATTTGCGGAAAATAAGGCGTTTTCTTCGGGTGAACATCAGTGAACCAGTCTTTCAAATGTCAGAAATTAGTATTAATTTCGGATTTAAATACAAAATATAACATAAATCAATCGAAAAGTTCACTCCAATACCTGGTGGTCTAAAATCGTCGGGCAGTTCCTTAATTGAGTTATACTTTTCCTCCAATTGTTGTCTTTTAAGCCGTTCCTTCACCTTCTTCGCCTGTTTTTTGTCCAATCGTTTCGGTCGTTGCAATTGTTCGCCACTCTCTTCCCGGTCTTCATCCGAAACACTCGAAGCGTTTCGATTGTGTCTTATTCGAGAAGTCGATGGCAAACACGTATCCCATTCCGAGTCTTCAGTCTCTTCACTATCCGAGTGCGACGACGTGTCCGCCCACTCTTGATCTGCAGTAAAATCACTGTCGCTGTCATCGCTCAGATCTTCTGGATTTTCATAATCAGTAATGCCGTTATGCCGGGCGTCAGGCCTTCGCGCAAACCTGTCTCGAGGGCCAGACTGACGGACGCCTTGTCTTTGCTGTATAATACGGCGCTTCCGACGAGTAAAGCGCTCCTCTTTTATGGCCAACTTTAGACTAACCGACGCGTCTTCGACTTGTGGTCTCTTTCGGCGCTCTTTATTGAAAAAGCCTTCCTCTGAGTCGGCCGTTGACATCGACTTGAGTTTAGCTTTGATGGCCTCGGATGGAGTCAAAGGTCGGACAACCATTTTCTTGGCCCAAATCGGAACCATTAGATTGAGTTCCCGATCGCGTGACATGAAGTTCGCCGGTTGACGAACGCCCTCCACATCGCCTGTACGTCGGGAACCGGCGGTTCGCTGTGTCCTCGAGTTGTGTCTGGCCCGAGACGGCGACACACTTTGATTTTCTCGCTGTTGGTCGTGATAACCGGCCGGTGGCTGAGCCGTATAGTCGTGTTCGTGATTCAGACGTCTTTGTTCTCTTTGCAACCTTTGAATCATATCGTCGATCGTCCGCCGGGGCTGTTGTGGTGACGGCGCCGCTATCTGTTGTTGGCCGGTAGGCATTTCCACCGGTGCTAACACTTCAGCTATATCTAAATAAAGTCAAATAAAACATTTTGAGAAAAAATAATTTTATTTTAGAACAAAACAAAAATTAAAAATCTATTTCTGGATGAATACCATTTCCATTAGCATTATGAACCGCTACATATGGCACAAGTTGTGAATCGGAACAATTTTCCCTTCCCGGCACAAGTCGTTGGTAGTTGGGTGGATAGGGATTGCCGTCAATGTCAACCAGAAAGGGCGGCGGCATTAGGTGAGGCGCGCATTGGGTTTGCTCGTCGATTGCGTACTGATTGTTGTCTCGAATAACGGGCCGGTAATCGGTGTGAAAGAACACCTGTTCCGGCACCCGTTGATAAGGTTCTTTGGCAACCATTCCAAAAAAGGTAAGGTGTCCATGACTGTCCGTCGACGCAAACATTAAGCCGTCCGGTGAGAACTTACAGTCAAACACAGCCCCGTGTCCCTGGCCATCGATTTGGTTGTAGAACTGGTAATTAAATGTTAAGTAAATTATAAATTCATTCAATTTATAAGAACTAAAAACTAATTCAAACAAAAGACATACAGTTTTGATGGCAGAGCCGGTAATTACGTCCCATAGAATGATAGCGCCGTCGTGTCCGCCCGATAGAAACAATCGACAGTCTTTGGGATGCGCTTCGATTACAAACACCTCGTCTTCGTGTCCGTACAACACGTGCTTCAGTTGCCCGGTCTGTGAGTACCAGACCTTTAATGAGTGATCGCTCAGAGATGTTATCACATGGACGTCATCGCAAGTCCAGCCAACCATCGAAACGCGCACTTTTCGGGTCACCTCTTCGTTGATGGGTGCAGCACCTGGCAATCGGTCGGTCATCTTAAGCGGTATGTTGTGCCAGTGCTGGCGTTCAAAGTACCAGATGTGGGCCACACCGTCTTTGCTGCCGCTGACGAACCGAGTGCTCAAAGTACTGAACTGTATTGAGTCGACGTGATCCGAGTGCTGTTCAATCTCCAGTATCTTTGTTGGACCTGCCGGTGCTGTTATGTGATATACCCGCAAATAGTTATCAGTTGAGCCGACGGCCAGAAACACACCGCCAGATGAGAACGACGAGCACACGAGTTGGGAACCGGGTTTGTGCCGTTCCGTGAATTTTATGGGTCGGCTCTGGAACTCATTATTGCTTGAGTTATAGCGCCAGAAGCAGACACAACCGTCATTGGCCGTCGAAACCAAATATCGATTATCATCTCTGGCCAGAGGACAGAACTTAACGGAAGTGATCGAAGCGTTGTGTCCACTCAGGACAGTGATCGGTGCTGTGCTCTTCAGACACCAAACTCTAATCATTTTATCACAACTTCCGGCGGCTATCAGAGTGTTCTCATAATTGATGGTTAAGTCAGTTATTTCATTGATATGTCCGCGAAGTGTAGACAATAGTCTGCCGTCGGCTGAGGACCAGATCTTCACGAGTGAGTCGTCGGCGCCCTTTCGCACAAATATAGAAATTAATTAAAATAATTATATATTAAACAAATAATTAATTAATTAATAGATTATCAGATGTTTTGAAATGATAGTTCGGATGCAGTAGACACTCACAGTGAATATGTACCGTCCGGTGCGATCAAATGAGACACAATATACTGATGAGAGATGGCCTAACAGACGGCGATATTTAATAAACTTTTCGTAGCACTTGGTCGGCAGGAGTTGCCGTTGAGATAATGGGCCACTATTTTCGCGCGATATCAATGAGAGGGCGGTGTTGAAGGGATGAGCGGACAGGGCTCGCGGCGCCGGCAGTAGTGGAGCCCCGTTTCGGAACGAACTGAGCCGTAAAGAACTCAAATCGGATCGAGTGTTAGCACAACCACTACTACTACTACTATCAATACTCCTGAGCAGCGATTGACTGCCCGAACCCAAAAGGGATGAAACCCCGGCCACAGACGGCGGCACTACTTTGTCTACTAATTGATTGATCCGTTCAATTATTCTGCGTAAGTGGTCGGCCGTTATATGACTGTTCAAGCGGTCAATGTCCGAAAAGCTGGTGTTGTGTCGACCGCCAGTCCAGTCGATCCGTTGCGGCAAAAGTCTGTTCTCTTCTATCTCTTGGCGCAAGAGTTGGGCCGATCGATGACATGGACCACATTCCAGATACTTCGCCACTAAGTAGTAGAGTTCTGGAGTTACCACAGATGTCGATCAATGCCAGAAATGGGATAACAATTGCATAGAAATTACATTTCAATAAATAAATAGTTATTTGTTTTGGTTTTTCTGATAGAGTTTTTGCAGACATTTTGGACTCAATTCAAACCCAAGTCTTATGTTTCGACCATTACTTAAGTCTATGTTTAATATTATCTATGGCTTTCATACCTGATTCGAGATTAGATGAAGACATCATTGAATTGTTGTAAACATTTCGGGAAAGTCTAATGAAAAATGTTTTGTTGATTGAAATGTGTGTTTCGTATCAATTGTGACATTCATTCACTCATTCATTCATTTATAGGATTTTTCGTTTCAGTCGTTCCTAAGCCTAACGTTAGACCAAATGCATCGAAACAACACTTCAAAAGGCATTCACTGTTTCACTGCATTTCAGATATGCTATTCATTCGCATTGCGTTCAATACAATACAATAGACTCGCTCTCAGACTCGCACTCAGAGTCAGTGTTGTTGTGCTCTTAGAGCGCAATATACAGTACAGGAAAATGGTTACCAAT
Source organism: Belba bartosi (assembly GCA_034693685.1). Classification (NCBI taxonomy): domain Eukaryota; kingdom Metazoa; phylum Arthropoda; class Arachnida; order Sarcoptiformes; family Damaeidae; genus Belba; species Belba bartosi. The sequence goes on from JAQFXP010002114.1 coordinate 10,748, forward strand.
ACTCGCATTACAGTCGAACCCTCTTTACACTCAATGCGTGCAATGTTTTAAACTATTGCTTTAAAATTAGTTTTTATATTCATAGTAATCAATATTTTTAATTCTAATCATTTTTATTTAGTTTAAGTACATAGTTTAGACTTTTGTTATATTGTTTTTAATTTTATATTTAGTTTTAACTAGATTAGATTGTCTGTGAAATAGCAACTTTTCCCCCACTGCTTAACCCCCTCTAACGTTAACCAGTCGTCTGTGAGATATAGTGCTGACATTTTTTGAATTTCAATTTTAGTTTTAAGTTTTTAGTCAGTTATTTTTCATTTGTTTTTAGATTAATTGACTGACAATTTATTTTTAAATTTATATGAAGTTTAGTAAAATAATTGCAAAATTATATTAAATCAATTCATAATTTCTTATTTATTGAGATATGTATTATATAGCGTATGAAAATAGAGTAGTTCTGAGGCAGTTGTGAAGCTTTGAATTGTTTTCCTATTCATATAATCTGTTATGAATTTATGAAACGAATGTTTTGAAAGTATTCAACTAGTTTATTTTTTTTAAAGAAATATACTTGATATATTCTAAAAATTAAGGAGCCGAATATTTTATAACTATTTTAAAACAAATTTGAGATTAATGCTTGTTACCTAATTGTTAAATATTTTTTAATTCTAAAGAATTAACTTGAACAATTAAAACAAACTAATTTTTGTTTAGATAATTAGTTTATGAAATTGTTTAATAAATTAATTTTAAAAAATTTACGACAAGGAGTTTAGTTACAGTTTGTTAGTAAATGTTTTCTCTATATTTATTTATTTTCTCTGTTTGTTAGTAATCTATTTATTTGGAAACATTTGTTTTATAATTCTCGGATATCTATAATAAATAAATAGCAATAAAATATACGATTTTACGAACTATTACTATTCCAAAACCGGAATTTCCATGCTATTGCAATAATGTATTATATTATATAATATATATTAATATGTATTATATTAATATTATATTATATTGTATATATAATTTATATATTCTAGACCTGGACAAAGTTTAAATTTTGGGCTAAAACTCAACCAAAAGTTTTACTAGGTGCAAGACCTCTGCCACACAATACAGTAGTTTAACTAGTTAATTCAAAAATTGGTTAACGAATTTTCAATTTTTGAATTTTATTATATTTATCATAAATTATCAATAAGTATTTGAATAAACAATATTTCAAAAATAAATTAATAAATATAAATTTGTGATTGCTATTTCTAAGTTATTTAAGTTATGAACAAAATAAAAGTTTTGAACACGTAGTCAAAAGTAACTTGCAAAATCACAAAGATTTTTGCTATATACTGACTGTTACGAATCGCGGGACAATTTGGCCCAGGTCTAATTATAGCTGTCTAATGCATGTTACTCAAATTATTTTACCGTAATTTTATATTATTATACTCTAAATTATAATAAAACATTAGTTAAATTATTTTTAAAATTAGACATGTTATAAAAGACACATTTACTAATTTAAATTAAAAATTTGCATAATAATATTTTTACAAATTATATTACATTATCTTTAAAACATTCAAGAAAAGTTAAATTCTAAAAAATATTAACTTTAATTTATTCCTTGATTAAAAAAATTGGGGTTTAAATTTATGCGGGCAAAATATTTTATTTAAATAAAAATTTATCTCAAATAGTAAAGATGTAACTATTGTAAGCACAAAGTTATACTTTATTTTTTAGACTTTCCATATTAAAAAGTACTAATATTGCAGAACTGGAAATAATTTTATTGATTTGTTTGGATATTGGCTGTCAGTAAACTTAATACACGTTTTCATAACAATAATTACATTTATTGACAGTAATTAATAACAAATCAAAAATTGCAGACAATTTGTTTGTAAATCCAAATCAATATTAATTGCAATTAAATATAAAATCATAGCTCAGATGTGCGGCGATGTCGTGGTTTAGAGAGAGTAAGCGTTCAATAGTAGAAAAGCTTTGCATAAAAGTGTTAAAATGCGGACCAATTCCAAGACACGTCGCCTTCATTATGGACGGCAACAGACGCTACGCCAGAAAACTGCAATTGGAGACAATCGATGGCCACAAACGAGGCTTTGACCGAATGACGCAAATGCTTGAGTGGTGTCTTGACCTCGGGGTCGAAGAGGTGACGGTCTATGCGTTTAGTATTGAAAACTTCAATCGACCGGAAGAAGAGGTTCAAAAAATGATGAATTTTGCGAAAGAGATGTTCGAGAAGTTGGTCGAAGATAAGGACAAACTGCTAGAGACGGGTAAATCGATTCGAGTGTTCGGCGATTTGGCGCTTCTGCCCGAAGACATACAGCGATTGGTCGCCGATATAGTGCTCTCGACTCAACACAATAGCAACAAAATTCTTAACATTTGTTTGGCCTATACTTCCAGACAAGAGATGACTAATGCTTTACAAGAACTACAGACTTGTGTCCGAAATGAGTTGATTACCGAAAACGATATCAATGAATCATTAGTTCAAAAGTTTCTCTATACTAACCACTCGCCCGACCCGGACCTACTGGTGCGCACTAGTGGTGAGTGTCGTCTATCGGACTTCTTGTTATGGCAGACCAGCTATTCGGTGATAGCGTTCGCTAATGTCTTGTGGCCGGAGTTCACGATTTGGGATCTCTTTTCCGCTATTCTCTACTATCAACGCAACTGTAGTTCAGCTAAAAGTGCGAAACAATTGCATGAATTGAGACGTAAAGACATTGAAGACAAACAATTTGCCCAACAGTTTGAGTCTAGTGGTCAGACACTTGAGTTGGAAGCGTTTCAGTCGGCAAAGACTCAACGTTTGGATAAATGTTTGGCTTATTTAGAGACTAAACGAGTAAATCAATTGAAATCAATAGCCAATAGGGGTATAGCTGTTCAGACCTGACCCACACCTTCACTATTAACTCAATTATCTTTTGTTTAGAGATGTGATATCAATATTACAAATAAATTAATTGGTTTTAAAACTCAATTATACTATATATGTAATTAGGATTTATTTGATTTGATTTAATTGCAGTTATTATTTGAAAACATATTTTTCGTGTTTTTGTTTCGAAATTTGATTTACAGTTTATGTCTTTTTATCTATTGGTGATTGGATTTAAATTTTTAAAATTTATTAATTATATATTTTATTTTAATTTATTAATAAATTAATTGATTGGAAAATTTGATTTTGTTTTGTTTAATACTTGAAATTTCTATAACTTATTCTTCATTATTGCATTTATTGAGAATATTTCAATTTAATTATTTTAACTTGTTAATATTAAATATTTCCATTCCATTGAAGTTCTTATAATAATTGAATGAAAAATTATGTAAATTTTTTAAAGTGTAATAGTAACTTGGTTAGATCCAAATAAAGTATTTTATTACTGGTAGTTAAGATAATTTAATTATACGAGTCATACAATTGTCGAAAAATATAAGTTTAAGATTTAGATGAATTTATTTAAAGATGCAAGGTCATAATAAGTTAATAACTAAAAAAATTTAGAATTATAAAATAGAATTTTTTAAAATTTTAACTGCTTATTTTTTTTAACATGCTAACTGTCCGACATATGGAAACCACTCTTCAGATTTTACCGATTGATTCGGTCGTCACTACAAAACCCGAACGTAATAAATGAAAAAGTGGCGAAACTATTGTTTTATAAATCCTCTAAAATTGAAATTTTATGTGCTTTTAGTTTAACTTAATTTAAAATTAATTGAATTAATTATTTTTTTTAATGAATATTTTTTATTGAATGGTTGGATGGAAAAAACAACACGTTTAGTATGATTCATATGTAATTCGTAAGTCTGTGTCTAAAGTAATCGATTTTGGCGTCCGTTTTGGAATAGGATGTGGGGAGTGAGTAGAAAATTGTGGCGCAAGGAGTTTATGATAGGGGTAGGGGTTGGGCTCCACTAGGGGTCAAAGTTGAAAAATTCAAAAAATCGTAACTTTTTTTTCCAGAAAAGCAAATGAAATTTAGATTTCACCTAAATTGGTGTAAAATTATTCTCTAAAAAGTAAATTTTCATTTTTTCAAAATTCCAACTATTTAAAGTTTTAAAAATAAAATAAAAAATTTCAGGTGGCATTTTTTTCTAAACTAGTTTCTAACTTTTTTGATTGAAAACCTCGATCAAAAATAAAATAGCCATTTTATAGACAATTATCTAATAACCTTAAATACACTTTCAATTCTCCGGTTGCCTCAAGATTTCTATGAGCTGACCACTGGTCAAAAGTGGACATCAAGGATACGCCTGGCTGGTATCATATTTTTGCTTAGGATACAATAATGAGCAAAAAAGTTCATTATGAAAAATGTCTAACTCTTACATAGATGGCGCTATCGTCAAAAAATTTAAATTATTAGAGCTTTGCCAGAACGGTAACCCCTCTACCTATCGTAATGGGACTTTCACTACTATCAATCATTTATTAAGGCAATACAAAATATATAATGATCAAGGTCAAAGGTTAAGGTCATCAAGATTAAATCGGCCAAAAACCTAATTCTGATCATACCATATATAATTCAAAGTTCCCTAGCGCTCAAACCATCAATTCAATCAAAATTTAGTCAAGGCACATAATATCCAGTATAAATAGTATTTTCTTAGCCCTCTAACATTTGGGTCATCTAAAATTAATAGTTTTCGAGATAAATGAGTTAAAAATTTAAATTAGTATTTAAATCTTCAAACATGTCCTACGTCGACAAACTCGCACAAATTTCCCTGTTTCAATTGAGCTCCCGTTATATAACGGGTTGCTTTTTCATCTAACCTAGGACCCTCGCCCTGCACTAGTGTATTAAATAAATTTTGATATAAATGATTGCAATTCAATCGACAAATCGAAATAATGAGCTAAACTTAAGCAAAATTTATTAATTTAATTTGAAATGATAAAAATTTGGTATTATTAAGAAATTAACTCTTGCATTTTGATAAAAGTTAATACTAAATATTTCTTTAAGAAGAATTAAATTTATTTTCAGTTTTTAGTAAATATATAAAATGGAAAATTTGTAATGAAATGAAATAAAAAAATTTATTTTATTAATATTATTGATTAAATTAGTTTATATTTTTAAAAAAATCAAAAATTTATTAAAATATAAAAATATTTTATAGCTATCAAATTTATTTATAATGAAAAATATATCGGAATGCATTTGGCAGTAAAAGTTATTGCATTTTATATATGGATTAACTAAAAAAAAATAATAATTGAAACAAAATTATTAAAATAAATAATTATAAACACAAACACAAAGAATGGGTTTTCTAAGAGTTTATTGTTGTAGAGGAAAGGAATTGAGGGGAAGGGGGAAACGGCACTGCCCAGGAAGTGATGGTAAAGGGTATAATTGAAATCAACGGCACTTTGAATAAATGAATCGAATCAGAGCTCTCTCTTTGATCGATAATTTTGCGGAACTAGTCTTCGATGTTATGGCGGTCTTTAGAGTTGATGTTA
>JAQFXP010002115.1:0-16298 GCA_034693685.1 Belba bartosi
TTTGAAAACTAAATGTAACCTAGTGCATTAATGTTTATAGTTGAAAGAATAATTTTTATGTAAACTGTTATTGAATTAATTATATATCATTGTGAGAATATCATTATTGAATTCTTTAATTATAAAAATCAAACTCCGACATACTGTTTACATAATTCTTAAATGCATTTAAACTTAATATATCAAATTTAATAATAAAAGTTTACATTTTATATTGTTCTGAATTAAATATCAATTAAATGCCCATGGTTTAAATATTTCAGGGAAAACATGGACAGTTAGTCATCAAAATTGATTTATTAAACTTAGTTATATAGATTGATTATATAATAAAATAATAACAATTTAAATACATAAAACAATTTGTACGAAAATTATTGATATTTTTGTTTTAACTTCAATATAAGTTTAATACTCAATCAACTGGGACATAGTGCTTTAGGTCATTAAAGAGATTATACTTGAGTAAAAATAAAAATATTTTATTGTTATTTATTATATGTTTGAAATAAAATATAATATTGTTAAAAGTCGCCCATAGTTTCAAAAATTATTGCAAAAATCATGCATTAAATGTATTAATCATTGAAATGTATATATTTTTCTTTTGTGTCATACGAATTGTTATAAGGATTTTTATACTAATCACAATATACAACATTTTTTATATTTTTAGGCAATAGCTAATTAAACTTGAAACTATTTCAATTAAAGATTTCATTGAAATTTGTTAATTAAAAATCTTTATAAATTAAGAAATTAAATAATTTATTTTTTAAAAACGTTATAATACTACTAGTTTTGGAAATAAATTAAAATTTGTTTTTAACGTTTGTCAGTAATGACCAGTAGTTCTGGTTTTCGACCCAAAACAGAAAATAAAAAATTTTAATATCTTAACTCAATTTGATTCATATTTCAAAGTTTAAAGATTACATTATTGAGCATATAATTATCAAGTTAAAGTTTTAAAACTATGTTTTGATTTAAGTTAAGTTTGTGCTGGGAGTTTAATTGGGAGGATATTGCTATTTTGGGTCGAAAACCAAAACTACTGGTAATGACTTAAAATTGTTGGCTATTTAATGAATTTAAAAAACTAAATATAAAAAGAGAAAGGAGCTTTAAAAGAGTAAAATGACGCTATTTTTAAAAACATTTTAATTAAAAATAAGCATTTAATAAATATATCAAGTCTACTATAACTCGTTTTTAAATTTATTAAACATTTTGAAAGTTCAATTATATTCAATAAAAACAAAATTTGAACTTGTTTAACTACAAATATAAGTTAAAAGCTTGTTTGTATTTAATTTTGCAATAATTAGTTATTTCTATTTAATATTCATATAAATTAGTAAAGCGCAAAACTTAAGAGTTCAATATGTTTGTTAGTTTTTTTCTGTTTGTTTACAAATACAAAACAAGTTATCTGCAGTAAATTGCGGAATTCACTGCAAATGTATTGTTTTTTAATGTTTAATAATCAGTAAAAAAGTTAACTCACACTTTGAACTTTTAGATTTTGCCCAGGCCTAATATAAATCATATTATTACTAAATGTTCAATTAATTTATCTAGCTAGCTCATTTTAGCTAAAATCTTTTCAAAAATTATGACATTTTATTGTTTTGAAATTTTATTCTTTGCTTTATATCCTTTTGAGCAGTGAAAGGCAATTAGTAAAGTTCAAAAGTGTTAGTTAGCTCTTTTACTGTTTATTAAACATACAAAAACATGTTATCTGAAATAGGCCTCTGATAGGCCTAGCCAGTCTTTGCAAATATATTGTTTTGTATTTCTTAAAAAACAGTAAAAAAGATAACTAACACTTTTGAACTCTTAATAATTGCATCTCACTGCTTTTGAGAGTTCAAAAAGCGTTGATTAATATATAACTGTTTATTAAACGAACAAAAATTATATTACGTTGGCCGATACTGACCGAGTAGAACAATGTAGTTATGCCGTTTTTATGTGTTAACCATGCAGTGCGAGTAACTAACAAGTATTTTGAACTTTGGAAATACTTCCAGCTATGTTTATGTCTGTTGTAGATAATAAGGGCAATAATTATTATTAATTAGTAATTATCAAAGTTATAGAAATTAAACTTTGGCGTCTTAATTAAAAACCCAAATAAAAAATAAAATAAAAAATATTAATTTATAAAATTAATTAATTTTACTAATGATATTACTATTAAAAAAAAGATTATGAAAGATTATCATTACGTAATATCATTAGTAAAATTAATTTATTAAATTATAATGTTTAACCTTGCAAATTTTATAATTAAAAGTATTTATTCATCTTTTAAAGTAGCATGTGTTCAATAAAAGTTTAGCTATATAAAAAAATTTTATTGATAAGACAAAATGAATAAATTGTAAAATATCAAGTTATGACTTGCCTACTTGTCATAAATTTAGAAACGTATAACAATTTAAATTTTCTTATTAAAAATCATTTTCCTGATAGTAAATAGTGTTTTTGATAGCCATACGTTAAAGCAATTTATCAAACATTTAGCTTAAACACAGTCTATCCCGCTTAGTGTTAACACTCTTATTGTGAATAACCGCTTATAGTAAACGATTTGTTAAGAACCAAGTTTAAATACATTATTAAATTTTAATCGTTTATAGTGAATTTCGTTTATAGTAAACAAATTTTACAGAACCGAGCTGTTCACTATATCCGGGATAGACTGTACAGACAATATTCTAGTTGTAATAAATTGACGTTTGGTTATTAATATACTTGTAATTAGTAATGTTTTTTGTTGTTGTTTTTCCTCGAAAACTATTTTGAAACTTATGTATAAGTAATTTACACTTTGTTTGAAAAGAAACAAGATTCAATTGAGTTCCAATACAGTAGCAAACAAATTTAATAATTTAATTTATACTAAAATTATGAATTACATATTAAAGGTGAAATTAATAAACGATTAAAATTTAAATAGCTCTAATCAAAAATAGATGCAGAGTAAACAATTTGATAATATTGTCTATTAAAATGTAGTTTAAAAAACTAATTACCGAACAAATCAATAATACAACAAAAATTACAATTTATTTTTAGAAATTCACTTTATATACAATAAGAATAATTATTTATAAGAAGTAAAACATTTAAATCTTTATAATTATTATCTATTTATTGATAAGTTAAACAAATATTTAATGTAATAAAACAATTCTCTTGTATAACCCTAAAATTTACACCAACTCAGCCATAAGTTTACCTACCTTGTTTAATTTTTAAATAAATAAAATTCCAAAGTTATATGAAAAAATAATGAAAAGTAAAAAAAATCACTTTAAAAACATTTTATTCCAACAAAACAGCAATTTAACTTTTCGACTAAATTTAAAGTAAAAATTAAAAAAGCTCTAGATTAATTGTGAAACAAATTTTTGCTAAAATAAAACACAAATTAGGCACAAATATTACATTTAAAAAACATTTATACATAAATAAAATAGAATTAAAATCTTAAAGAACGCTAAAACAGCTTTGAATCACATTTTAATTGTGAACTTTGTTTAGAGATATATTATTCGAAAAGATTTTCAATAATAATAATAAACAAAAACTTTTTTTCTTAATTAAAAGTGTATTAAATGGCTTAAAATAAAACTAAACTAATGCTAACATTGAAATTAAATGAGTTTTGTGTTTAATATAACATTTTTAGCAAAATATTTATATAAAATTAAATGAAAATTATTTTTTATGCTTTGAGTTCGAATGCTGTTCGCTATCATCTCTATTACGCTTAAGACTTGGTGTCTGTGTTTGCAAACCATTTAAAACCGAATCCTTAATCAGACATTTGGCCAAAATATGACTCAAATCACTGTCCGGACCGCTAAGTATGTAATAACTAACGAAATCAATTTTAAGCAGTTTTTGCTCTTTTAACAGACTTTGAGCCAATTTGAGCGCATATTTGGGCAAATCCTTAATCGCGTTTTGATCGGCGAATGCAAACCTAAAGCGTTTGAGTTGTCGTTCGTCGACTGCAGACGACATAAGCGTCACATTTGCGCTCCCGTTCCGTAGCACTTGACTGTACGATATTGTCGATTTAGTCTCCATTAACATCAAAACATTCCAATTATCAAAAATCTTCTTCGGTTTATCAGCTCTGATATTGGCGTCTTGTGTCAAATGTTTCCTCCAATTGACGGCTGATATCATTAGACGCTTTCGAACCGATTTAGAGTCGGTTTCATTCATCAATGCAAACCCCCATTCGAACTGATCCTCTTCGACAAACATATTGTTATCTCTCGATTCGGTCAAATAATCTTCTTTGAGAACCCAAATCCCGGCCGCAATCGCCGAAAGTGTCTTCTCGGTGGCCGACGGGTCGCGTATTACCAGATGTGTCACCGAATCCGAGAGACAGTTCGACTCAAACACCAAACCATTCAAACTTTCAACTATTTGTTTAAACTCAGACTTTGTTTGGTCGTCATATCCACTGAACATAAACCCCTTTTTAGCGATTGGTTTGATTTTAGCAGTACTTATGTCTTCGCAGTCCTCCTCAATCACTACTTCCATGTCTTCCGATTGGCTATTCTTCAGCTTATTGTCAATTTGTGGTGATTTTGGTTCATTCGAACCGTTCACTGATTCGTTCTTTTCTTGAGAAACATAAGGCCTTTGAGAGGGTATTCCATCACTCGATCCGTCATTCCATTCGACATCAATTTTATTGTTCATTCGATCCCCTAATGACTTGTGATTGTCTTTTGGATCATTTTTAAACTCGTCGTTCCATTTATTCAAAGCTTTTTGAGCTAATAAGGGACAGACAATAGTTAAGGGACCGTCTATTATGTCCGGAGTTTTACATTTATTACTCTCAGTTCCACTCGAATTGTTCCCTTCACTCAGTTTTGGACTTTTAATCTCATATTTACTGCAATCAAAGCATTCGCTTTGTCTCAAACACTCGAACAGCCATTCGATTGACACTAATTTGGACGACTTGTTCATCAAAAGCGGTTCCAATTCGTTGTCATCACAATTGGGACCAACGATCACATGAGTCACTATATTCTTAAATTCATTGAACACAACAGAACCGATTGAAATGAGCGCCGATTTAATCGACTCATAGACCGGGCGCTCAAAACCAATGACATATACGTCACAGCCTTCGAGAAAGGGCTCATCTTTTCGAGCTTTAAGTAAAACTTCGAGTCTTTTAGTAATGTCTTCACTCGAATCGGCGACAGAAACAGAATTGTTATTATTGGTCGAAGTGTTCTCAAGTCGAGCAACAGTGGATTGACTCGATTTGATTGAAGTGATTGTATTAACTATTGGAACAGATTTAGAGGTCGGCTCACATTGATTGTGAGTGCGTTGTTGTGACCGTAACTGAGACTTCTGTGAAGCCATTGAAACAATTAGGTAATTCTCTTCACTTAAAGCGTATCCCTCTTTGATCGAATCGTAGAGCCATTTGATGTCAAGACAGGGAATGGCTCTCAACTGCGCGTATTTGAACTTCTCTCCCGTCGGCTCTTTCAACAAAAGTATCGAATTTTGAACATTCAGTTTCAGTGATGGACTGTATTCTCCGCCGTTGTTCTTCACGATTGCCTTCACTTCATTCCTCTCCTCGACGTCCACCTAAAGACCAACACAAAGACAACATTTTTAGTTATTTACTAATCAATCAAAACTAGAATTAGATCTAAATTAATGTTAAAAACCTGCGAAACACTAATAACTAGTTTATTAAACATTTTAATCATATATTTATCGACAATCGGTTTGTCGGCCGCACTCAACAACTTGTGCTGATAGTCATTCCAACAGTCGTCGACCCAATTGGCGATTAGGACAGGAATGCCCTGTTTTTTGGCCACTTTATACTTCTTAGTTCGAACGGAATCGGTGACCAAATAAGTGACTCTTTTAGTGAAGTCTTTATTGAAGTTTCCGCACATTCTCTCAATTTTCGAAATTAGTTCCGATTTTCGGTTTCCATCGAAACCCGAAATCGAAATAAAGAGTTTTCGCATACATTGGCTAAGAATTGGAACCACTTTCAGTGGAATAGATTTGGATCGATCCGAACATTCAGATGAATAGCAGTAGAGCACAGTTAGTGGTCCTATGATTCGCAGCTTTTTAGCGCTCAACTGCTCAAACACTTTGCCGTCAAATGAATCGACAATAAACAGACAATTGTTTGTTTGCTTCCACTTCGCGTCCAACACCTCTTCCTCTTTAATCCAATTCGGATCATATTTATAGGCTTTCATTAAAGTGAACGCCATTTGCATTGACTTCGGCTGACGTCCGACCGAAGTCGATGTAATTGCTTTCAATTCAATAAAATAAACCTTAAATTTCTTAATACTATTCTCATTGTTCGCCTCATTGTCAGTGGAAGTGTTGGCCTTAGTTTCAGCCGAAGTGTTGGCCAAACATTGGTTATCTTTTTTTGTCATTTCTTCGCCAATCACTTCATTAGTCGATTCTTTAATTATATTATCGTTTGAATCCATATTAGTGTCAAAATTATTACTATTACTACTAGTATTGCAATTATCTAAACATCTCTTCACGCCTTCCTCTTGAGTTCGCGCCATAAGTTTGAGTTTATATTCAATTTCACTTTACGTTAATTTCCGCTATTTTTACACAAATTTTCACTTAAAGACTCTTTATTTATGTTTTTATAGAAACATTAATTCATTTTTTCTTACAATTAATTAATTTGATTCAATTAAATGAGACATTAATTGTAATTAATTTTTGTTTTCATTTGATGTTTTGATTGCGTTTTTTGAAATTCAAACTTCTATTCAATCCTTTATATTGTTTTATAAGATTTGGTACGTTTTTACATATGCTTTCACACAGAGTGTAATACAAGTTTTTGAAATGTTATGACAACTTTATTTAAGTAAAAATTACGTTTATATATATATAAATTTTACAAAATAATTTAGTGGTTTATAAATTAGATAATTACCTAATTAATTAATTTAATTATTTACTAATATTGTATCTGTATCAAATAATCAAGAAAAGTAGTATAATAAATAAAACTTGTTTTAAGATATAATTTTAAATTAATATATTTTACAACAAAAAAAGATTCAAATTAAGCGTAATTTATGAAAAGTAAGCATTAAATTAAGTCATCATTTAATAAACATCTAAAAACAGGTCTATATATATAGGAAAACATTGGTGTTTGCGGTCATTCATATTAACGTTAGCTCTCATTGTGTTTGCCGTTACATAAATCACACGTTTTATACAATATTTTAGATTTAATTTAATTAGAAATTGGTTTTAGTTTTACATTTTATTACACGTTTTAACCGAAAGGCAGACAATGGGTAAACCGAAGGGAAGGAACGCATTCTTCCAGTTCTTATTGCATACACAGAAAGAGCTAAAGAAAGAGAACAAAAACTATAACATCAATGACCAACGGCTTCAGGAAATCGCTGGACAGCAATGGAAAGGTATATCCACTTATTATCACTTTTGACCAATCGATTGGCCAGTTTAACGATTAATTGCATTTTTAACCGATTAATCGTTTATTACAATTGTTTTGTTATGTTTTTGATTGACAAATGAATGTCTCATTTATTGTCTAATGTGTCTAAACCGAAGATATGTCTAAAGAAGAGAGAGAGCCGTTTGACAGTAGGAGTCGCGCAGAGAGGGAGCGCCGAAGTGAGCAACAGATCCAAGTGGTGGGCAAGTCATACAACGAAAGACAAGTGAATTTCGGCCGACTTTTGAGCCAAGAGTCGCAAATCATTGACGACGAGAGCGGGAAAGAGGAGTATTTGGAGAAAATGGTTGAGTGCTGTGTCAGGGCCTGTCCCTCGAAGGACGAGCTGATGAACGCCTCGTTCTTCATAGTCGGCACTAATGTGATGATGAAGACCGACGACAATAAGTACTATCCGCTCGAGATTGGGATCTGTCGGTACTCTATCGCCAAAGGAATTCAGTTTACATATCATGAGTTCATAGACGCCGGACCCGTACCTATTGGTTAGGAATTACTAGAAATTATATTCAATTAAAAGATAATTTATATAATATTATATTGAATTGAATGATAGGATATATGAGAACTGCGAAAGAGTGGTCAGAAGTGAGTCATAAGATACCTCTGAGTGACTTCAGTCCGGCGACCAATAACTACAAGAAGATCGTCGAAGACATGATTCAGATTCTGGAAGAGTCCAGATTCACGAATGAGTTTACGGGTCAGCCGACGCCGATGTTGGTCTACTCTATGGCCGAGGAGACGGCTGACCAGAACAGAGGTGTATTCCAGTGGTTGGCCAATCAGTACAAACAGTTTGTGCCCGACTTTGAGTGGGATTTAGAAGTTCTCGATTTAGTCAATCTTGTGTTTCACGTCTCGAAGTCTGTTGACCAGCCAATAGTGCCGGCGCTCGCACAGGGTATGTATGACTTGTTCAGCACTTCTATTATCTCTTCTAAATTTGTTTGTTGGTCACACAAACAGATCACTTGACTTCTTCGGCTTTTGACTACTCGGTCGACACTAACTGTGATTATCACGAAGAGCTCGACAACAGAAACTGTGCTCAAGGGATGGCCCGACGGCTGTGCTATATGTTGTCGCAGGACTTCTGTGATATGTTTGGCGTAAAGCCCACTGAAAATCATTTGCCCGGAAGGCGACATAATGTTATTGCCGAGACCTACCTGGCCACTCTTCACGACGTAAAGCCAACGCCGGCGAATAGGTATGTGCACAACCACTCCGACAAACCGGATGACGACTGGACGCCGGCTAAGGCACAGCCAAAAGCTGAGTCGAGCTCTCGACCTGATTCGCGAGCTTACACTCCATTGGGTATCGGACGCGGAAGAGGTCTTCTGAAGGATAGTCTCTCGAAGATTAAGAGACAATAATTACTTTTATTTTGATTTTTTTTTCAGTTTTTAAAAACTTTTATTTCATTTATATTATGGGTTTAATCCTATATTTTTTCATTTGTTTTTATTTGACAATTATTTTAACAAAATTTTTTCTGACTTCGAAAGAAACTCATTTTAGTTTTTAAGCATTTATTTCACTTTTTTAAAATCACATTATTTAGAGTATTTTAAACATATATTCATAAAAGCAAATCAATTAATGCACAATAATTATTGTATTCCTTTAGTTAATTATATGACCATATATTGTAATATGACTGAGAATTCTGTGAATTTTCTCCTTTTTTAAAAATTATTTTCATTAAAATCTTATTTGAATTTAAACCAATTATTATATTTAATTAATTAGAAACTATTAGAAGTGGTATATATTGAAATTTTTTAGTTGTAAATTCGAAAATGGGTAAATATCGAGTAAATTTGAAACTATGTATCTAGCATAATTTTAAATTATTTAACTCAAAAGTAAATAAATCGATTTAAAATTCAAAACAATTACTTTAATATACTTTTAATTCAACTATAAATACAATTAATGACTTAGAAAACAAAGTCGTGAAGTATAGGAGCATTTAGTTGGGGCCTTTAGGTGTCCATGGCCCATCCTCCTTGGGTCCACCAAACAATCGTGGGTCAGCGCCATGGTCTGTCCAAATCACCTGGGTCACCCTGGTGATTTGGCGGAAGGCCTTCTTCGTGTAGTATTCGGGCGGATGAAGATACTGGTGGACACACATTATGGTCACTACTCCTCCCAATAGTCCCATATATTTGCCAAAGCGTTGAAATTTGGTTGACTTTATTGGTCGCGCCATTCAATCACTTAATTGATGTTTCATTTAATTAATTGCTTTTTGTTTTAGTTTTAAAAGTTTTTGCATTTGATTTGATTAAAGATTTGTAAACAAACAGAAAATGTTTTGCTTTAGTTTAGGCTTTTCCCCAATAGATGTCATTAATTTAAATGTTAATATCCGGCAAAAGTTTTTAATTATTGTATATTCCTGTGCTTAGTAATTAAAATCTAGATTTATTTTTAGGATTCTTTAATTTAAAACTATTAGATTTAACTTGCAGCAAATCGAAAATAAATAAATAACATTGTGAAATTTATTAACTATAATTACTAAATTGTAAATTAAATAAACAATTTAGACGTAATTTGTGGTAAAAATTTAAATACAATACAAACAAAACAATAACAACAAAAAATAACATATGATTTGTGTTTTCAAAACAAAGACGAAATACATTTAAATAATTGACAATTAATTTGAATTAAAACTACGATTAGATTGTGTTTTATAAAAGAGTTAAGTTTTTTTTTAAATACTAAAAACAAATAAATGGCAAAATCCTAAAAATGAGTTGGACTACAAGTGTCGGTCAAAATGCAAAGTCTTTTGAATCAATAGTGTGTTTGTGTTTCTGGCCTTGAGTTCAGACGATTCGTTAGTCTATTTAGAAACTATTGATTTTTCAGTCAATTGATTAAATTATTTAAATAATTAACAAATTTATTGAAATTGCTATCACAACACAAAACGTATTTAAATGTTTTTATGTGTTCGCTAGTCGTTAGCAACGATTACTCTATAGAGACAATCATTTGACTCAATTAGTCGTAGTTTTAATCTAAAAACTTATAATAAATATAAAATATTTATTACACAAAACGTTTGATTAAAACTATAGCAAAACATCTTAAAATATTTATGAATTGAATGACACATCAGTTCAAGTACTAAATGAATGATAAGTTTTTGCAATTGAAGCGTTCAAACGATCGATAAGTGGATATAACGCTTGAAAATGTGATTTTTATTCATTTATTAAGTTTTTTGTTTGTATTTTCTCTAATTGTTATATCATTTTTCAAATTCTATCAAAAGTTTTATATTTTACAAAAAATATATTTAATTATTACTCAAAACATAAGAGAAATTATTTGAATATTTATTGAATTTGTGTCTAAAAGAAGAATATATTTTTAAAAAGTTTTTGTTTTACTTTTAATATTTAAATCTAAAATAATAACTGTTTTACAAAATGACTTCAAACGGCTATCAATGGAAACAATTGATAAAAGAACTGAAAGTGGAACCATTCCTCTTCTTATATATGTTCTCATATAGCCTGTCCTCTCTGTCCATATCCCAACTAATTCAGGACAAGTTATGCCGATTGACATACGACCAGAGCTCGCAATACTGTCTCGAAATTAATTCCCAAGAGTTCGATCACAGCGCCGACCGAACGAAGTCCGCAATTCTTACCGATTCGTCGTTTCTATCGCTTTACCGAATGATTATATCAACGATTCCGTGCGTTATTTGGTCGCTGTTTATTGGTTCCTGGAGTGATAAGTACATCCACGGCCGCAAACTTATAATGGTGTTTGGCTGCATCGGTGCTATTCTCGAATCGATGTCACTTATTATAAATGCCGTACTTTTTAACACTGGTATGTATTGTTGATAAGTAATGATTACATACTGTATACACATTAAGGCGAGTTATTAATTTTGCGAGTTTGTTTTTATTTCAGACGTATATCTCATTTTATTGTCTTTCATTCCGTCGGCTCTTTTTGGTGGAATAATAGCGACTTTGATGTCGTCGTATGCCTACTGTTCGGCTACTAGTGATCAAAACACTCGAGCTATTCGTTTCGCTATATTGGAAGTTAGCTTTTGGATGCGTAAGTGACAGTCAAACTCAAACTCAACCATTAATTGAATAAATCCAAACTAATTATCATTAAATCGGTTGTATAGCTCAACCATTCGGCTCTTTCGTTGGCGGACAGATTCTGGGCGATGGCATTCATAAGAGCGACCGACAGCTCTACCATTACGTCGCAGTTTTTATTGGTATGTTTTGATTTAGATACGTCTTATTTGATTTTAGGTTTAAATTTCTAAAGTTTTTTAATTGCCTTGTTTATTTAAAAAAATTTTAGAGTTTTATTTAGACATTATTTGATGTTTAGATAGTCTTATAATTGTGCAAATTTTTGAATTCAATGTTAATTAAGTAATTAGCTTGCTTATTTCTTAATTTGTGTTTTGTATTATATTTTTTGATGACTAATGTTTGGCATTTTTATATAAAAATTAGCATTGACATTGACATTAACATTAACATTAACTTCTAATATGCAAATATTGACTTTAGTCTCAATTTGTGGTCAATTGGCGGCACTATTTTGGGTGTTATTAGTGATTAACGAAAAGCCGAAACATTTGAGCGAAGTATCGATTGTTAGGCGAGAAGTGTTTGAGTCGAGCGCTGCCGAACATTCAATCAATGATGAAGTGTCGATACTGTCGTCCGAATCGTTCAGAACTTCTTCAATTTTAAGGCATTTAAAAGAACTCTTTGACTTCGACAATGTGGTCGACATCTTCTACACCTGTATTAAGCCCCGGCCTAACAAAGGTAGAGCACAGATATGGCTACTATTCCTGTCAATCGGTTGTGTAATGTTGTCATATATGGGCTCTTACATGATTTTGTGGCAATACGTTGAGAAGTTGTTCAGTTGGTCCGCAAAATATTATTCAAATGTTAACTCTTTGGTCACTATTTTTACAATTGTTTCGATGTCTATAATAATACCGGTGCTGATGAAGAAGTACAAAGTTCGAGACATGCTTTTAGGTTTGTCATCTTTAAACTTTTTCTTATTATCTTTTTACTAACCATTAAAATCAAGTCTTAATTATTGTTTTGTTTGAATTGATGTGATTTACAATTTTGATATTTGTTTTGATGTCTTTGAGTGATATTTCGATTATTTGATTTATACTGTATATCAATATTGGATTTATTTTTACAAACTCATGATTACTGCAAATATTAGATTTAGTATCGCTTTGCCTCTAATAACAGTTATATTAATAGATGTTTGGATTTTTAATTTTATTTACGTTTACATTACTGTATAGAATAAATAGTGTTATCTGTTGTAAATTGATTTTGTTTTTAAGTTCTATAACACAACTTCTACTCCAAACGATATAATCAATCAGAAACGCAAACCTTATCTTAAAGTTTATTTTTTCTGATTTTTTAATGTTTACAAAAAACCGGAAAGAAATTTACCCGTATTTCCGCGCATATACTTGCATGCCCTTATAAGTGAGTTTGACCGTAATTACAAAAAGTCCCTATTGTCTTATCGGCATGCCCATATAGAGTGAGGTATACAAAATTTTATTTTTAGAATAATTTTATTACCGGTGTAAATGTTTAAAAATAGCAAAACTTTAGATATAATTATTTAAATTAACAAAATAACAATTATTAATAATATTAATCACAATTTAATTAACAATATTTTAACTGTTTTTGAGTAAAATTAACATTTAAATAAGAAATTCGTTAAATTATTGTAATATCTTTAAAGATTATACTTTTGGCTATTTATTAATTTAATAAGAACAACTATTATATAATAGTGGTTAAAATATTTAAAAATTTTAATGTTCTACATTAATGGTAGAAACATTCATAAACTGATTTTATTCCTCACTTATAACGGCATGCCGGTATACCCGGAGTATAAGGGCATATGGTCTGCTTCACTCTATATGGGCACTGCAAGTATATGCGCGAGAATACGGTATTATAGAAATCATATTTCTATTTATCAATGTATTTAAGCTAAATGTTGATAAATTATTAAAGATTGGAAATAAAACTAACTTAGAAGATAGTTTAACTTGTATGTTAAATTAAGCAAATCACAATAATTACAAGTCATATGTTTTATGTTTAAATTATGATTAAATATTGAGATTATTCTATTGCAATGGAAACAGAATGGAAATTAAGTGGCGATTAAAAGTAATTAATTGTTGTACAAAACTTAGTTTATTTCTAGCAAATGTAATCTTTGAACATAATCTAAAAATTAAGATTTAAAAAAGGTGGATTTTAACAGTTAAGACTGATCCTTCAATTGTAAGTTTAGATTATATTAGTGAAATAGTGATTAAATTTATTAAATTCGTTTCAAAATCTTCTTTAAATTAGTTGAATTGATTTAATTTTGTTTAAAATCGCAAAAATTATAAATAAGATTTTAAAAATGTATATTTATTCTATTTTCTTGAGTTTGGCAGGTTATAGGTAATGGCTAAATAATTTATTTAATCTCATGGTGAAATAGGTTGAGTAATATTTTTACAGCAGCAGTATTTATTATTCTCTTTTTCTACTTTTCAATTATTGTCTCATTGCATAAATTAATTTTAAAATCCAATTGTTATCATTTATTACGGTAATTGTTAATGTTTTATTCAGTTATCTCATTTAATATTTGACATTGAAACAAATTGAAGTTTATCAAGATGTTTTATACCTTTTCTTACCTATCAGTGACTATCACTATAATTATATTCGTATTAAATGAATAAAAGATTATTTAACAAAATCTATAATTTGCAATAAAGGCATAATAGGCGTCGTATCGCTTCTATTCCAATGTCTATTGCGCGGGTCGTGGCAACGGCCCACTGGTCTCTATCTGTCATTCCTGGCCGGGGCGTTTGGTCCGATATCGATGATTGCCATTCGATCGCGTCTCTCGAAGATCATACACGAAGACGAAATCGGGAAAGTGTTTAGTCTTATGGCCACTGTTGAGGCTATTACGCCAACCCTCGCCTCACTCTACTATTCAAGCATTTTTGGCGCCAGTATTGACACCTATCCCGGCCTCGCCTTTCAAATCGCGGCTTTTATTCTATTGATACCATTGATTATCTTTATATGGATTGACTTGTATTTGAGATAATTTTAGTCTTAGTTTAGTTTTTCTAATTATTTAACAAATTTTATTGAAAGCAAAACATTATTTAAAGCAAAAAGTGTTACAAATTTTACAATTTATTATCGATCGATGATTATCGAAGACTTGTATTCTTCGAAATGTATTTATTTTTTTTTTAATTTTCTAAAACTTAAACGAATTTATTCGCGCACATTTCCAATTGGTTTTTTGTATTGTTTTTTAAATTTAATTGTAAAATATATTATAAAATTATATTTGAATTTAAAATCCATTAAATCGACTAAAAGTTAATAAAATTTTAATTGAATTGAAAAAACTTTTTTTATTTTTGATTGAACCCAAAAGACGTAATTTATATCTGTTTTGAATTGAAATGTCAAACAAAAACAAATTAAGTGGCCCGCCTGAATAAAACCGAGGAGCTGGCCTACACTTACAATATATATATATTCTTAATCAGCATAAAAAACTTTACAAAAAAGTCCATTACACCCTTGGCTCCGCCTACTTTTTTGCCACGCCTACTTTTTAAATTTTAAGCCACGCCCACCAAATTTTTATCAAAAATTCCCCTTTCTATTATAAACATAAATATACAATTAATTTAAAAATCGAATTGATATTTATCGAGTTATTTAATTTTATATTTTAGGGGACATGATTATATCATATATGGTAATAGTGTTTATAAATAAACATTTTGCTCTCTATTTTTCCATCTGCTTAGTGCATGCTTTCATTGTTTGGACACCATTTGTCGAGTTCACTACAAAACAAAACAAAGTAATTGTTTAATTTATAAATTCGTGTTTTTTCCCCGATTTTCTTTTGCCCGAGGAGCGTCTGACCGCCACTGCCACTAGTGCGCTATGCGGTAGCTTCGAAGCGACAGCACATGATGATATGAGTGTGTAGTGACGCGGCGATGGCTAGTCTCATAGATTGCTTGCAATGATATGGGACCATAGGACCATGTGAGGGCTTCTCTTCAAAGGGGTTTTGTATATACATGGATTCAATATATGTGTATATATGTATATATATGTATATATATGTATATATATGTATATATATGTGTATATATGTATATATATGTATGTGTTTGTGTGTTGTGTTTATATGAAAGGGCTGTTAAATTCTTATAATCATGCACAAATATTAAAATTTTTTATATTTTTTTAATTAGTAATGAATAGGTTTGAAAACGCGCATCTAGTCCTGCAAGGGTTTGAAACAGATGATCTAGTCATTACTGCCTGTGAGGAATTAGGACTCATTCCAACTCAAAATGACTGTGAGTTGTTGGCTATTTGTTCTGAGTGTCGAAGTGCAATGTTTCCGGAAAACGACAACTCTTATAAATTTGGTTGGAGAATGAGGTAATAATAACGGACAACAAGGCTTAGGTCAACACTTAGACGTAAATCATTTGCAACGATAATGGTCTCAGCACTTTAATCAAAGAAATGCCGACAATATAAACGTTCATACAGTGGTTACGACTAATCACATTGAA
>JAQFXP010002116.1:0-16290 GCA_034693685.1 Belba bartosi
AAGGCGTTTGCCTTTCGCGAGAAGATCTCCGACCGCTATCTTCTCGTGACGTCAATCTCTGTCCTCTTCTATCAGAAGGCGTTTGCCTTTCGCGAGAAGATCTCCGACCGCTATCTTCTCGTGACGTCAATCTCTGTCCTCTTCTATCAGAAAGCGTTTGCCGTTCGCGAGAAGATCTCCGACCGCTATCTTCTCGTGACGCCCATTCCTGTCCTCTTTTATCGGAAGACATTTTACTTTTTATGATTTTATTTTAATTTGTCTTTGAATTGATTATTGGTCTAAATGTGCTTTAATTTGAAATTTGTTTTTAATTTCAATTATTTTTAAAAATTAATTTTGTTGTTATTTAAAGTTAAAAAAAATTAAATCAAAATTATAAAATTGGAAATATTTCTACATTATTAATTTTAGAATGCACAAAATATATTAAATAATAAAATTAAAATTATTTTTAAATATACTAGTTCTTTGGCTTACCAGAGCAAATATCAACTTTTGAACCAATCCCTCTATAATCCCCTCTAAACACAAATAGCCAACCCATAGCCTAACTGCAATCAATACAATACTATGAAACTATACAATCATATGTATAACTATATTTGTGTTTTTTTTTAAATTAATTTATGATTTACTTAAATCAATGTAAAAATACAATCTATTGCTTTGTTAATTTTTAAAATATTTTTACTAGGTTATGCATTAAAATTTTTTCTTAATTTTAAATGTTCTGGTTGAAATCCGTTGTTGTATCCGTTGTTTAAATCAAATTGATCTTATTTAAAAATAAATTTATTGTTTTATTTTAATTTGTATTTTATATTTTAAACATTAAACACAATATTTGAGTTTAAAGTAATTTATTGAAAAAAAAAATTTAAACACCTAATACGTATTGACAAATAAAATAATTGAAAAATTATTCAATATATTAATTGATAATACATTTGATTATAAAATTATTACATTATTTCTACACATTATTATGTATTATTATCATTATTATTTTAACACATTATTATGTATTAGATTAAATTTTAACAGATGTGCAAGTCAATTTTCGAATTTCCTGGTTGCTAATTTCGGAGTTTAATTTTGATGGCAATTGTCTTTCGGAATACATCTATTTTTGCCATTTCGGACATAGCCTTCAATGCAATTGCATTTACGCTGACAAGTGTTACGACAAATCCTAACCATATTATTACATCTTTGATCACAAGATCCGCATTCATTGAACGTTTCATTTGGGCCGCAAACTAACGGCGGATTAGAAGTGGTCTCTTCAATAACCGGCTCATACGTACAGTCATCTCTCAAAACGCACCTCTTCGTTTTGTCATCTCTCAAATAACCGGTTTTGCATGTACAAAACTGACCCTGGATACAGTATTCCGAGCAAGCTATTCGTATGCCGTCATTACAATTAAGTCCGCATTCATTGAAACAGTCAGTTGTTGTCTCGTTGTTTAAGCATGCTAATTTAAAATTATATTTAGGTCAGATTTAGCCAATTTTACATTAATAGAAAATATTAATAGTTAATATGTTTTTTTTATAAATGCAAAAAATTAAAACTAGTTCAAAATTATTTTTAAAAATAGAATTCTAATTTAATCAAGATTAATCTATTAAGCATTTAACATTAATAATTAATAATTAACAAACCGAAAACTTCTCTTGATTTTTGGCATTTAGGTCCAACGCATGTAAAACTCGGATCTAATATAAAATTGTTTTAATATAATTTTTAATGTTTTTATTTCTATACTTCTCTGTCTTGGTCTGGAAAGCGGTCGGCCCGGGATAGGTCGTCTGATACCTGCGGAAAATATTTTGTTTAATTTTTGCATAAACTTTGACAAAAAAAATTTCAAATTCTTACCAATAACTACATTGAAATAAACAAACAGTAAAATGAATGTAATATTTACTATGAAATTCATATTTAGTTTAAATTAATCAAAAATTAAACCAAACTTTTTTAACAGACACAGTTTCATTTATTATTTTATTTAGCCTTTATTTTTTCATGTTTACTTGCAAACTAGAACAAAATCTGTTTTACGTTTCAATGAAAATTATGTTTAAATTATTTTTAAAAACATTTAATGCTTTTTTTTTGTTATTGTCTGGTCTTATTTAATGCCAATGGAATTTTTTAACCATTTTATTCACTTATGTTTGTAATTTTGTGCTCAATTCTGGTTTTAAATATGTAACTTAAAATTTTAATTTTTAAAACCACTATTGATTAATAAACTGCTCATTTAGATGCCAAACGTAAAGCATATTTTTTGAAAACATAACTTTTGGTTTCAACAAAATAATACTTTTAATAATTATCAGAGACTGCATTTATGCTTGCCAAATAATTAAACTTGGAACGTTAAATTTAGCTTGATATTACTCACTGGTCAGAGATTTAGAGCCAGGGCCATAACTAATTACCCGATTTGAGTGTTCTTCTAAGATATTTTAGATTTGTGCAAGTTAATTCTCTAGAAAATGTTTTGTGTTTTATATACAAATATTGTTTAATATTTTATAGAATTTATATAAAAAGAAACAAAAATATTTACGTTATTAATAAGTTAGAGTAGTTCTAAAGTAAAAAATATTTTGTTATATAGATATATTATTAGTTTTATAATTAGGTTTTTTGTGATGTAAGTAATCTTTAATTTTAATCATTATTTTTATACAAATTTAATAGAATTAATAAATTTAATTTGTACATATTTTATTGATTTTTTAAATTAATTTTTAGATTGTTATTAAAATACTCAGATCATGTAATTAGTCATAAACCCGAGCTATTTCTGAAAATTGGCATTTATTTAGAGTTTCAGAATCTGTCAACCCTTATTCTCTTTAGATTTTTGGCCATTTTTTAAATAAATTATTGTGGAAACTTTTTCCCAGATTTTCTTCCTGGATTGGGCCAACCTTTCAAAACCATGTTATTAACTAAACCCATTAAAAGCTGTACAGTGCTACTTTTACTCAAGTTAGTTACTAGCAGAAATTGAGAAGGGAGGATCAGCCAAAAATTCCTCCTGATTTTGAAAATTGGGATTTATTCCCCTAGCATTTGTTTAATGAAAAAGTACCCCCCCTTCCTCCCCATTGACTTATTGCTGGCCGACTAAGACGGACGGTAATGTTTTGGGTTTTTTGACCAAAGTTAGGAATTTTTCCCTAAATTGGTGCTAAATCCGTTTTAAATCCAGTTAAAGTAACTAAATTTAGTTTAAATCAAGTTGAAACGTTAAATAATAAAACATAGTTGAAATTAAGTAAAATTTCATTATAAATATATGGGTTTATAGCGTTTTTGAAAAAACCCCTTCCCTAATTTCTCTGGATCGGCCGGCCTTCTCAATCTGTGGTTACTAGTAATAAGTTTTACTCTATACAGACAGTTTAATATGTGCCCAAAAGAGATGTAGTAGACATAACTGCACTTCGGAACATTTGCTATATATTATTTGACATTAGCTGTTGCTTTGCAAATTAAAGCTTAAACTAAAAAGTAAATATCCAATACTAACTAACTAACATTTCAAGTATACTTTATGCATGTTAAATTAATTGTAAAATAAATTAATAATAATAGTCGATAAATATTTTTTGGTTATTTTTTTATTATTATCAAGAAAATTAACTTTATTAAATATTTTAATTTTTATATTATAATAGCCATAAAGTATAAAAGTATAAAATTATAAAGTTTGAGCACCGGATGGATCTGTATGTTGTTCTAAACGGCCGATTAAACTCTTTGCTAACGATTACGAAGAATATCGACAGATGTCTGCTGTTGTGTCAGATATGACAGTATTCTGTTAAACAATGCCTTCTTTTTTGGATCCGTCTTCAGGCGACTGGAGTTTTGAGATAAAGACAAATATCTCCATAATAATTTTTGTTTTTTAAATAATATAAATATATATAAACAAGGCTTTTACTTCAATTATAAGTAGATTACGTCAATTGCTAAAATAACATTTAGAGCAACAAGTTAACTTATTTTTAAAAATTATTTTGAATTAATTAGAAATTTAGCTAAAAATCAAATAAAGCAAAAATAATTTTTGTTATAAATTGTTTGCATGCTAAAAAATTTTAATAACTGATATTAATATTTTATATCAATAATATTTAGTTTATATATTTTATTGATCGGTTTGCGTCATAGCTCGGATCAAACTCCAGAACAAATATAGTGAGACAACCGATGGCTGGCATTACACCATTAATACAATATTACTTCCGAATGCCAATCAAACACAGGATGATAGTCCGGACCAAATGGTGACATTTTTCTGGAATTTTTACACATAATACCAGTTTTGAAGTGTTGCGAAAATTTGGTTTACATCTAATTTTAATGAATTAAAACCAACTAAACATTTAAGGCTTAGTTTTGAAAAAATAGATATTTAATAATAAATAAAATCAGACAGTTGTATTTAAAGTTAATTTTTTAATTTGAACTATTAATCGAAAATATTAATTTTACAATTAGTTAACAACAAAGCAGTGAATTAATTGTCAATCAATTCTCTTTCACTTTAAGCTCAAGCGAACGGTTTGAATGAAATGGAAATTAATTTTGTTTTTGTTATACAGTATTTGAAAAATAGTATTGCATTTAATCTTGAATTAAAAGTAACAATTTAAAATAAACTATTAAAAATATTTTTTTTAATTAACAAGTTTGTCAACAATGTTTTTAAAAAAATTAAACTAGATAATTTAACACTTTTATAAAATTACCAGTTTAATTTGTTTAATAAATTAATTTTTCCATTTTATTTTACCGTTTTCGCACACATTATTTAACATAACATAAAATAACATTATTTTTCATTTTTTATATTTAAACCAAATAATTAATACATTATTTGTTTGTTTTTTATACTATCACAGGCTATTCAAAAATAGAAATCTGCTTTTTTATATTTAAATTTTTTTAACAAGCTATTTAGTTAATTAAAATTTTTGCTTTTTAATTGGACGCAAAGTCTCTATAATAGTAGTCATTGTAATAGAGTTTTATTTTGTTTCAAAATATAAATTTGTATTTTATGTTCAAATAAATTCGATTAAATGGAAGCCTTGATTATATTTAAACAAAAACATAAACTTGAACAAGAAATATTTTTTCATTAAAGTAAATTATATACAAAATAGTTTAATCCGTATTTTTCATCAATTAATTAATAAATTTCTAATTAATTTTGCTTTTGTTTCTCAACATAAAAATTATGTGATTTTCTGAAAAAAATATATCGATTTTTATGTAATTTATTTTTTGCTTAAAATAAACTAAAATATTATTTTTAACACCTCTTTCGCTGTCTTTTTTTAAACCATTTTTTTCGCAAACATTTGTAAAACAAATAAATGTAAAAAAATTAATCTAATTATTGAAAAAATAGCTAAAAATGCATCAATTCGTTGTGTTTTGAAGTAATTTGAAAATTGATTTTTACCTAATTTTGTCTAAAATTTCTAATGAAAAAATCCGAATTAGATTAATATATTATCTAATCTATTGACAAAAAAATTATGTCTTATTTTTTTTCTTATTAATTTGTTAATTAAAAAAATTATTTTCTAGTTATCGCTAATTTCAAACATAACTAATATATTTGAAATACTTATTATACTATTCGTGTTATGCATAAGAATAAGACTTATTTTTCTCAAACAGAAAAATATTCGCTAAAAATGTCGCAAAATTGTCGACATTTTTGTCTACAATCTATTTGTTGACGAAAGTGATGGTCCTATCGTTGATTGGTTGCGGCAAACGATAGTTTTGGACCAATTGGCCGCCGTTTAGGCTATTGTCTCGACTCACGACACATAAGTCGCGAAACTGTGCGATCTGTTCGACAAATATAATGATAAAAATATATATAAATATTAATTAAATTAAAAAAATATATAAGTTATTTGAAATAAACAAGGTCGGCAAGCTCAAACAGACCAGAATGTGACAAACAACAAATTTACTATTTTTATTTAGCAAAAATATTTATAAGAACATTATTTAAATAAAAACAATTTGAGCTTGTCGTTTTTTTATTCATCGTTACTATTGTGTAAATATTAGCAGTGTTTGGCAATTAGTAAAGTTTAAAAGTGTTAGTTAATGTTTTTTCATGTTTATTATACTTACAAAAACATAATATCTGCAAAAGACTGGAGAGCTTTTGCAAATATATGGTTTTGTATTTATTAATAAACAGTAAAAAAAACCAATTAACACATTTAAACTTTACTGACTACCAAACACTGGTATTAATATTAGAGTTCAACAAAACCTGATTTTCTGTGCATTGTATTGGGTTTGCGAACACAATCCAAGTGACAGATTCCCAAAGCGGGGGAGTTGTCAATGAGCCCGGGTATGTCCAATAAGATTTGTTTTCTAAAATAAGCAATGTGGGTTTAATTGAAAAACTTTTGTTATATATTTGTTATTATTTTTGTTAAATGTATAGCAATGTTTGCAAAAAAAATTTAATTAAATCTTTTATTTAAATTTATCTTTATTTTGTACAATTTACTTTTATATAGGTAATAAAAATAATAGCATGTATAATTTATACAACTAATGTCTGGTTTAGTTGTCGCTGTTTAAATTACCTGGAAGCAGTTTTTCGATGTCAACGTTATGAGCAATCTTGCACTTTTCGCCCTTGAATCTAACCAAGCAAATATTTTGCAACAACTTGTCGAGCTCCTCGTTCCTCTCGAGGCCCACTTCGAGAAATACGCCCAAAACAGCCAAACCGTTAGCGTTTGGCATCGCATCGACTGCGCTCTCGAATAACTCGGTGTTCCAGTGGACGAAATGTAGCTATAAGTTAGACAACATTTTGATTACAAAATTTGTTTTTTAAAATTTATTTTAAAAATGTAAATGCAAAAATTTTAAATGTTAATTTAAAAGTTATTTTAGGTACATACAATAAAAATTCAAACTTTCAAAGTATCTAGGGTGAAAAATTCAGTTTGATTCTAATTTTTGATTAATTTCATTAGCAAGTTCAATTAAGTTTAATTACAATTTTTGATTAATTTTGTTTAGTTTCATTAACAAGTTCATTAGCAGTGACAAATAATTTAATTTCGAATTGGTAGAACTATAGTAATTATAATAAATTATATACTGTATATATTCCTAATATAAAAAATTAATTCATCAAATATTGCAATACATAATCAAAAACTATTTCAAATATTTCAGTAATTTCTCTCATGTTTTCAATTAGTGATTATATTATTTTCATGACATATAAAACTCTTAACTCATTTATAAGTCATAGTATTGGAAAGAGAGATATTTGAGAAATAATTGCTTATAAGTTATAACTTTCTATAAGTAATGTATTTATTGCTCTACTTAAACGAACAGAAATTGCATTGATCGAGTAGCAAACATAATTTAATAATCCAATTTATATTCATAATATAAAATATATCGCCAAACCTCTGCGGCATAGCTTTTTCCATCGACTGTGTGCTCAGAGCCGACACTACAGTCTTTGCCCCAATGGCAGTGAAATTGCGCCAAACGGTACTTGTGCTGCAGTGGACCACCGGTTAGTGCTAGTTGAATTTAAATATTAACATTATTTAGTTTAATTATTTTTAATAAGAATTTAAAATATTTATTAATAATGTTAATTATTTATGAACAAAAAAAGTTAATTTAATTTACTTAGAATAATTATTATTTTTATAAAATTGGTTTGTTAAAATAATTAAAATAAACAATTTAAATATTTAAATAGCAATTTTAAAATTTAATTAACAATTTAAAATTTTAATTAAAGTTTTTTAATGTATTACAAAAAATAAACGTATCTAGATCTTATTTGCAATAAACATAATTAATGGCTAGCTATAGAGGTTTAGCTAGATAAAATAAACTCGTATTATTTATTCTTAGCATTGCAACAAACAAAAAAAATAAAACAAATAAATACAAACTTAATCAGATAAAGCTTTTAGGTAATACTTTCACGTTATTTTTCGGATTACTTAGCTTGATTCGATTTTCGCTAATATTACCCTGAAGATTATATTTAATGCATTGCAAAAATTTTATTAGAAATTTTTACGAAATTTTTATAAACTTTTTACCCGGTTTGCTCTATTAAAATATTTATAATAAAACAAATAATTTAATACTAAATTTTTAAGAATAATCAGCGTAATTTTGTAATAAAAACAATTAACAATGTTATTTGTAAATACTCTAAAAATGTTTTTATATTAGCTTAAAACAAATGTCATTACTATTAATGCATAATAAAGCGTTTAAACATACTAATATTTTATATCAAACATTTGCAATACTATTATATATTCTTAAAATTTATGTTTTAATGTTTTTAAATGATGAATATGAAAATATTTATTTTTATTATTCTTAGATCTGTTTGTTTAGGCAATAATTTTTAAGTTTAAAATTATTAATAAAAATATTTGTTTAATAGATAAATATATTCCTAATTTGATTATATTCAAGAGAAAAATTGCACAGTTAAATTAAATATAAATTTTTGATTTAGCTTTACTTAATCTAATTTGGTTTAATTTTTTTCAATTAATCTTAATAGCTCTTTTTTTAATCAAAAACTTTCATCTAAGTTTAAAATTTTATTTTTAGAATTAATTTAATTAATAATTAATTACAACTTGCAATGCTTAAATCAGTGTTTATTCTAATTTAATAACTGATAAAAATAATAAATTCAACATTCAACAATGTAAATTAAAAAAAAATTTCAATGTTTTTTAATTATGTTAATTAAATTTTATCTTAATTATGTGATAATTGTTATTGTTTTGTTTACATTATTATTAACTTGCTTGCATTCGCTTGCAAATTAAAAAACACTATTAAAAAGAGGTTTAATGAACAATAATGTTAACTGTTCTACAATTAGGCGTTTTGCAAATAGCTGTTTGGAAATTAAATGTTTTGCAATTAGCCTGAGATTGGGAGGAGGTTAGGCAAAAATACCCTTGATTAAACAAATACTTTTAGCATTTGGTTCACAAAAAAAATCTTAGTTTATAATATCAAAGTTTTAAAAGACAGCGGATCAACAAAAAAAACCTTTAATTTTGCAAAATTAGCATTTAACCTTGCTAGCATTGGTCATCTCTCTGAAACTCTAGGTTATACTCTGTACTCAATATATTAAACAACAATAAGTTCGCTAATACATACAAGTTTTAATAGCAAGCTCGTCCGGTATGTCGACTTTCCATCCGTGGCCAGAGTTCTGAACAGAGAGTTCAGGAAATCGATTCGGATAATCAATTTTGAGCTCATTCTCAGCATTCGATTCCTTAGCCAAACAGTTCGATGTGTTTATATCAATAGGCGATTGCCTTTTGCCGGTCGCCGCTATCGGAAACTTTTGCGGCCATATCTGTGGGCCTAAAATACAATACACAAAAACAAAGTCAGATATCAACAAGATAAATTTTTAAAAAAATTAAATTAAACAATATTTGTATAATTTTTAAATAATAAAAAATAATAACTATTATATTTAAAATATATTTTTACTTTTTATCAATTTAAGTTTAAAAACTATGAATATTTGAAATAGTTAACTTTTTAAACAGAGCAAAATTTTGAGCATAACTTACTTTTATAGCAACTAAAACAAATTCCCATTTGAAACCAAAAGAGGAAATTTAATTTTGTTTTTTTTAATACGAATATTTTCAAAACAACAAAATACAGTTCGCAAGTTGTTATGATGAGAATAATGTTTAGTACATATTATTATAATTTAATTTATATAACTTAAACATTAAATGCATAAATACGAGGAAAACAAACATGTTAAACCGAAATAATTATCGTTGTGCAGAAGAAAAAAACATTATATTAGACAGAGTTTTGTTTTTATAGGAGAAAAATTACATTTTCTTCTAAAAAATCATCATTATCTTGCAGTATATAAACAATTATTATAATAACATAAATACAATAAAACGGGGTTTTCAGCCATTGAAACAAATAACTAATTCAATAAGTGTTCGCTTAATGTTAGTCAAACATAATCTACAATAGAATGTAGTCTTAGTCTAACATTGACTTTGTTTTTATATAACATTACTTTTGACTTTATTTTTGCAAAAATATTTTTATAACTTATTTTACAATAAATTATATCGAAACGAGCAATATATAGAGAAACCATTTTTGCTCTTAATGTTAATGACATTATTTTCTAAGTAATTACTTTTTAAAGGAATTCAATAAAGTTTAAATAGATTGACAATTAATTGAAATTTTTTAAATTTTAATTGTTTAGCATGGTATTATAAAAAATAATATTTTTAACTTTTGATATTTAAGAAAAATATTTTTATTGAAACAATTTTTAATTTACCTAAACTATTAAAAACCTTAAGAAATATCTAGAGTATCAAATCATTAATTTGTTTTAAATTACAATGCACAAGTTATAAACTATTAAAGTTTTATTATTATTTAGCAAATTTATTAAATTATTTATTTAATTAATAGTGCGCTGAATGGTTGTAATTAAATTAATTTAATTAATTAAACGTGTATTATATTTTGTTTTTTAAACTAGATATTTTTAATAACTGTCACTTAATATACTATTTTTACTAAATAAATGACACAATAAAATTGTAATTGGCCAAATTATTAAAAATATTATTAATCAAGTTATAAAACAATACAAAAATAAATTTCTTATTAAACAGTAATAAGGCATCAATGTTATATTTATAAATGTAAGCAGTAACATAATTTTTAAGCTTGTCAATTTATTCAAAAATATATGAAAATAAATGTATTGTTTTATATTTTATAAAAATTAAATTTAGTCAATACTTATTTGCAATACTTTTTTTTGTTTAATTAATGTAAATTATGTACAAATGAATATTATAGCATTATTAAATTGCTATAATTAAAATAGCATGTGGTTAAATTTAATAAAAGTCATAAAATGTTAATTTTAAGCTAGTTTGGTTATACTATTTGGTTATCCAATAAAATAAATTATACAGTATATGATAAAATTTTACACTCATTTATTAATATTTAACCGTGCAACAAAGTTTTATATACTGTTTAATCAATATATTAAAGCATAAAATACTTTTTATTGCCAATTTAACAGAATCAATTAACATATTGCAACAGTATTAACAGCTGAAATATGCTAGAAATTTAATCAATAAACTTTTATTGCTTGTTAATATTTAATTATTTTAACAGTTTTATAAATAAATTAATTGGAATAGATATTTATGATAACGACTAAAATTGTCATTTATTTGCTAAATATTTTTATTAATTAAAAGAAATAAATTTAAAAAACGACAAAAAAATATTATTTTATATTTATCTCTACATTTATCAAGGCAATTTATTCGGGTAAACAGATTTAATTAAATTTGCAATTATTAGAGACTATTACGAAAATTATTTGTATAACAGAAAACGGATTCTTTTATAATATAATCCAAAGTTTAGTTTTATGAGTGGCTGTCAAACACACAAAATCAGAATTGAGCCGAAAAGTGCGTTTAGTTATTATGGTTGACATTAATTTTAAGCTTTTATTAGTGACAACAGTTCTGTTGACATTAAATAATAATAAAATAATAGATTCGAAAATGAGATTTGCTCTAAATGACAGTATTAAATGATTAAAATTAGACCATGACAGGTTTAAGTGTAAATTTATATAATCAAGTCTTTTTTTTTAAATGTGGTTTTTAGAACTTTAGATTTATTTTTTTAACTTGATATATTTTTAAGCTTGCTACTTAAGTTTTATTTTAAATAAACAAACATTTAAAATTATATAATAAAAATTTTATTTTGCATTAAAATAGCATTTAGTTTATCTTGTTAATACTGCTCCAATGCAATTACAGTGGTTAATTTTATATAAAATAATTTATTTTGGTTGAATAATTATCTTAGTCAAAATTCTTGTTAACAAGGATAAGCTTTTGTAATCTTTTTCGAACTTGATTGAATTTGCTAAATAAAAGTCAGAATTTTGTTTGAAAACTGAATTAATAACTTAATTCGCAATCAAATGCTGAATAGATTTTGCAATACATTTGAATGCAGTCATGAGTGACAAAAGCCTGCATTGAATTTAATCAAATTAAATATAAAATACAATCAATTATTCATTTTAGAGTAGAATTGCAATAAAATAAGAATTTTTCTTATAATAAATCTATTTTAATAATTTATATGACATAAATAATTTATAGATAAATTTTAAACAATGCAACATTTAAGCTGCCCAATCTAAATTTTATTAACATAAATTAAAGTTTGCTAAAACAAAAGCAAAATAAATTAACCAGCTACTGATTTGCTTTGGTTAGTATTATTGTTAATAAATTTTAATTTATTTAAATATAATTTATACTTTCTAGCTTATAAACAACATTTTTGATTAAAATTTGTGTTTAAACTGCTAAATTTTTAAAATATTTTTTAATAATGTTGTTTTAAATATTATAATAATAAATTTATTCCATTTAAAAATTTTATTTAGTTAAATTTTAACTTACATACTAACATCATAAAAAATAATAGATACAGTTGAAATTGTCAAGGTAATAATTTAAAAAACAACAAATTTGCTGAAAAAAATTATTTATCAATTAAATTTTTAAAAATTGAATTATTTTAAGTAGCAAATACTGTTAAATAATGGAAATAAAAACAAAAATTTACAATGATCATCAAACAATTACGAATTCACCAAATTGGAAAATACGTTCCAACACATGAAAACACATTTAATGATTTGTTAGCAAAATAACTGCTTTTTTCTCTCTCTTTATGAATACAATGTAATAATGATTTTTTGTATTTTTACTTTTTATTATTTATTTTTTTCTATTCTGACAAATGAGGAAATAATTGTCATTAATAGTGGAGAAAAATAATAAATTAATTTTATATAAAAAAGCACTAAAAACATGAGATTATTATCAGTGTTATACTAATTAAATCTGATTGGCAAAACACAATTTTAATTTACTCTTGCTAATGTGTTTCAAATATTTGAAGCTTTTATATTTTATTTTTATTTTATTGTAATAAAGAAAATTTATTATAATTATTTGTTTTTATAAACGAGCTACACCTTTTTTTTGTTAAATTAATCTAATAATTGTTTCTAATTATAATAACTGGTTTGAAAGCTGTCAATTATTCTTGCTAAAATGATTGAATAATGTGTAAAAATTACATTTATTGTTTGAAAATAATTATTGATTTTTTAAAAATAAGTATTGATTGACGTCTGTGTTGGCAAAGATATTAATTTTTTGTTTTGTTTCATTAAATATAAATTTTTAAATGTCAAAACATAAATATTAATTTTTTAAATATTGGAAATAACAAAATTTAACGTGTTTGAATTAAAAATAATTTTTTTATTTATCAAGTATTTAAATATAAAAGCTTAAATTTAAAGTAATGTTAAATAATTTATTGCTAAAAACAAATAACAATTTGAATAAAAAAAAAATTTTTATTTAAAATATTCTACTAATTTGTTCTTATTTTAATGTTATCTAGCAACTTAAAATAAAATTTGTTATAAATCTAATATAGTAAAACTATAAACAAAGCTAACATAGTAAATAAAAATGTAAAATAAAATTTTAAAGATGCCATCAATTAGAATAAAAAGTTTTATTTAATAAATTATATTTTGTAACATAAGCATAAATTTAATTTTAAAATTTGCATTTACTAAATTATATAAAAATTTTTGTAAAACTGTAAAAATACATTTATTCAAATTTAAAAAAATTTCATCCGTAACAATTTAATTTAAAAAGTAAAATTCGAGCAAAAACTTGATTTATTATTTTAAAAGCATATAAAATCGATTTTAAATTAACTAAATGGATAGAAAGCTTTAGTTGATAAAAAAAAGTGTTACATGTTCAAATTTTCTTATTGGATGTTTTATAATATTCAACACTTTTGATAAAATCTGAAATATATTAAATTATTTGTAAATGGATAAATGTTTGAATAATTTTACCAAGCTTATAAGATAAAATGCTTTACAATAATAAAAATGTTTAAAATGTTAAAATAAATTTTTAAATATAATTTAATCAATTTTATTAATTAAAAACTTATATATTTAATAAAATTGGCACCGTACATATTTTAACAATAATCAATCATATTATTAGCCACACCTATAACTCATCAATTATTTTATCTAAACTATAGCCAAAAACTTGCTTTCCTTTTCTCTATTATTCTTAATGAAAAAAAATAGTTATTTATCAAATTCAAGGCTAATATGTGAAAAACTGTCATTTGTTTCAGACTCTACTGTACAGTAGACTATAGTTATGTCGTTCAAAGAAAATCTGAATTTTTTTCTTTTTCTCACACAAAACGGTATCGACTGTACGAACGGTTAAAAATAGTTCTTCGAATGAGAAGATGTTTCTATCGATTGTAGCGACCGATCGATATAAGTGAGTGTTTCTGTTCTCTCTCTCTCTCTTTCTCTCTCTCCTCTGCTCTTTCTCTCTCTCCTGCTCTCTTTCCTACTCTCTCTGTCTCTCTCTCTGTCTCTCCTACTCTCTCTCCTACTCTCTCTCTCTCTTTCTCTCTCTCTCTCTCCCTCTTTCACCCTCTCCTCCCTCATTTGAGGAAGAGTGTAGTGAAAGAGAAGGAGGGAATACATACAGAATATTCTGACTTTGAAATGACTTACAAAAACTCGTCTATTATTATATATTTTTTTGATACAAATTCTTGTTTAAGGCTTGAATTGGTAATAAAAATATAAAAGTTATTTTATCTTTTTGAAGAATTTTTTCCGCATCACTAAACAAAATAATCTATTTTAGATTTTTTTGTCTCTCAATTGTGTTTTGTAACAAATCTTTTAAAAATAAACTTAGTCGAACATATTCTAATACCTAATTTAGTCGGAGCTTCTTGTTTAAATTGGTTTAATTTATTAAAATTAGCTTTATAGATTTGTGAGATATTTCTTTTCTTAAATAGCAATTTGCATAAATTTATTTTATTATTTAAATTATAATTAATATATTTGCATTTTTAAATAATTTATTAAAATATGCACAGGATAAAATGTGCAATGTTAAAATTTTATAAATATTAATCGTTTTAAATAGAATATTAAATTAGCTGAATATTTATTTTAAAATTAATGTTTAATATAATGCAAAACAAAAAGCAGTAAAGCAAAAATCCATAAATCTTAAATATTAACAAAATCAAACTTAGCACATTTTCAAAAGTGTAATAAATTATTTAACTCAATAAATATTTTTAAAAATTTTAACTTTGTATTAATTTTAAAACTAAAATTTAGTGAGAGATATTTTAGCGAAATTTTAAAATAAGTAAAAATTTTCGTTATATTTTGTCACATATTTATGTCGACAAAGTCGGAGCAACTTTTGTTGCAAACATTGTCTGACTTTATGACATAACAAACAAATTTCTATTTTCCAAACCAATAGCAATAAATTTAATAACTATCTAAATATATATAATTAATAACTTCCTAATAAGCTTTTCGCATAAATATGTACTCAATTTGTATAGTATATAAAGTAACGTATAGTGAGATTAATAAATATATTAATGTTAGAGTAGCATGATAAATATAAATCATAATTTGTTTTAAATCTAATATGAAATTAAATTATATTTTAAGTATACTTATAAAAGTAAAATTAAGAACTTTACAAGATATATAAAATTTAGATATTTGCATGCTAATTTAAATATGTAGCATAAAAAATAATATTAAGTATCTCATAAATACAAATGTAAAACAAATTTTTCTTGCATTTTATAGCAAAAAATATGAATAAAATTATTGAAAGAGTAAGTGCTTTCAAAAATCAATTTTGAATTCAATTTACAAAATGAATAAATTTTGTTTACGTTATGTCAGAAATAAGTTCGACTTATTTTTTGATTTTGAAATAATTTTATTTTCGTTTTATCTCTACTTTACTTTAATGCCTAATATTTGTCAATCGATTTAGTTTTTGAATATTTGAGAAAAAGTAAGCAGAAGTGAGTGAGAGAGAGCAGAAGAGAGAGAGCAGAAGAGAGAGAGAGCAGGAGAGAGAGAGCAGAAGAGAGAGAGAGAGAGAGAGAGAGAGAGAAAGAGAGAGCAAGAGAGAGAGAAAAAGCAGAAGAGAGAG
>JAQFXP010002117.1:0-16287 GCA_034693685.1 Belba bartosi
TAAATGTTCTTGATAATTTTCCAGAATAAAAAACTACTTATAGATATTATCTTAAAAACTAAAATATTTAAAAAATTCACCATGATAAGTTTCCAATATAACATCAAATTTTGCTAACAATATTTGATAATTTATTATCCAAAATATATTTTTATAAATAGTGGCATGACCAAATGTAGCTTTTCTCGTAGCTTTCTAGATTGCAGTATATGACGACTACGTACATGTTAAATATGATAATGTCGAATATAACAGTCTCAAATATGTTAATGTGGATTATGATAAACACAATTTCAAACTGTGCGCTCAACGGTAAATTGGCATATTTGGTACATTGGATACCAATGTCGCCATATACTGCAATCTAGAAAGCTATGAGAAAGGCTAAATTTGATCATGCTTACATATAACATAAAAATAAACAAATGCCTGTTTTATAAATTTTTAATTGTCTTGCTTATTTGAAACACAATAAGTTTTAATAAAAATAACAAAACACTTATAACTTTTAATCCAAATAAAATATTTTTAAAATTTTAAGTGCATTTTATTAAAAATAAAAATTAAATTTAAGTTTATTGTCAAAAAATTATATTTAATTTTGTCATTTAAATAATAAAAATTATATTGTTATAAATTTAATCATAATGCAAAAATTAAATTATAATTTAATTTTTTGAAATTTTATTTTTCTTATTAAACCTCCAAATACAGTATAGTTAGCAAAATTTAATATCTGCTTAATTTTTTTTATCTGTGAACAAGTTAAGTCTTTTAAACTTGGCAAGGCAAAAAATTGTGGTATAAATTAAAATAAAATAATAGATTAGGGGAAAGACAAAAATTAAAAATTAAATTTATTAAAATTTATTTGCAGACAGTAATTATATGAGCAAAAATGCAAAAGTATATATTGTTAAAATATTGTTTGACTAAAACATTAAAAAAATAATTATATAAAAACTGTCCATATTTTTACAGATTTATTCACTCAAACTTAACTTAGTTCAGAGTCACCATCCATAGTTTAATTTTAGCAACTTAAATTATAGAAATTTAATTTTTACAAAACTAAAATATTTAAAATAAATTTATAATTTTTAAGATCACTAAATGTATCATTATTATCAATTTATTGGCAGGATCAAAAGCTAGGCAAAAAAATCTAATTTTGCAAAACTAAATCATCAAATAAATGCAAAATTTTATAGCTTTTTGTATTTATCACATAAGATATTTTAGCAAGTTCAAACACATTTAGAGTTTAACCCAACACTTTGAACATTGATTGAAGAATATACTGATTTATCAAATTAATTATTTAAAACTATTATTTTTTTAATTAAAAATATTTAATAACACTACTATTTTGGTTATTAATTTAACTTGTTATTAAAATAAGGGAAATTCCTACAGTAATAAGGAAATAATTAGTTAGAAATTCTAATAAATGTAATTAGATATTAAAATCTTCAAAACTCTTTTAATATGTTATTTATTTATTTAATAAAATTCAATTGCATTTCCTTTTTAATATTAATTGAATTGATATATAGTTTTTGAATAAAAATAAAATACAATTTTGATATCTTATCGAACAGTTATTTGATAAGAAACTAAATTAAAAGCTAAACAAAAATCGAACAATTAGTACATCTAAAGTGCAATTCAATAAAAAGAATTAATTTAAGGATAAATTGAATAAACGATTCATTTATTAATTATTGAAATATCGAGACTTTTATTTTGTTAATAAATGTTTTGTCAGTTAATGCTTGAAATTGTTGAACAAAATAAACATCAATTGAACTAAATCTCAAGTATTGATCGGTTGAAGTGTTGACAGTTTTATTGTATTGGAATACATAAGAGAATGGCATCACTGAAAAGAGACAAAACTCTGTACACTGGTAAAAGGTATCACCTGCCACTTCCAACCGGTCCCTATCAAAACATTGGATTCTATGATATAATGACTGGAACTAATAAATCAGATGGAGTTTTGGCTCGAATACTATACCCAGCACTGGATCAAAACACAGATATAAAATCGAAAGTGCGAGACTGGCCCAATTGGTTCCCACACAACAACTACCTCTTAGGCTATATGAGCGTGGCCAAAGTTTGGTCTCCGGTCTCCAAACTGGTTAATGTCTTCTCTCCCAATGTATTCATACCTATTCTACAAAATGTAGACCCAATCAGACCCGAAGAGCAAACATTTCCAGTCATTATATACAGTCACGGAGTGGCCAGTTGTAGGACAACCTATTCTACTATTTGCTATGAATTAGCTTCTTATGGATTCATTGTTTTTGGTGAGAATGCAATTTAAAACAAGTTTTATGAAAAACCAAAACATTTTTAGTCTTTTAGTTAACTTCAAAGTTCTTTTGTTCTAATATATAAAACAATTAATGAAAAAATATATATAATATAAAGTCAATAATCAAGATATAAATGCAATTCTTTATATTATGAGCGATGAAGAAGAATTGTTTTATTTATTTAGGCTGGAGAATATTTAGTGATGATATCAACTGCAATGCATCTTATCATAAAAATTATTATATTATTTTAAATAGACAAATGTCATGAACTTCGTGTAAGTTTGCATTAATATTGAGATACTTTGAGTCGATTGCGTCAATCATTTGAGTTAATAGAGAATAGTCTTAAAAATTATTAAGATATTAATTGAGCGATTCGTTGATCTCAAATCTATTGCTCTATTGTTCGGAACAATTGATGAGTTTTATCTTAATTTGTACTTTACTATAGCCATTGAGCACAGGGATGAGTCAGCATGCGCTTCGTTCTATCCGAGCACCGATGGGTCGGAACCATTTAAATGGGTTCAATACAAACACACAATGACTTACAACAGTGATTTTG
Organism: Belba bartosi; assembly: GCA_034693685.1. Classification (NCBI taxonomy): domain Eukaryota; kingdom Metazoa; phylum Arthropoda; class Arachnida; order Sarcoptiformes; family Damaeidae; genus Belba; species Belba bartosi. The sequence continues at coordinate 2,896 of JAQFXP010002117.1, forward strand.
AAATACGAAGTCAACAGCTCGACGAAAGAGTGGCCGATATTGACAAAACAATACTCTTATTACATGATCTTCAAAATGGGGCGCAGTTTAAGAATGTATTAAAATTACAAATGGATAGCAAAAAGTTTGAGGGAATCTTAGATCTAAACAAAATCATAGTAATGGGCCATTCGTTTGGTGCGGCCACAGCTATCAAAGCGCTTATGAGCGCTGATTGCATACAATTAGGCATTTGTTTGGACGCCTGGATGTATCCAATCAAAGATATAAACGCAAGTCTCGTTACAAAACCGCTTCTATTCGTAAATATGGAAACGTTTCAATTCAAGACTAATTTGATTAAAATGAAACAATTTATGGCAAATGAAGGCAAGAATAGCGATCAAAGGCAAGTGTTTACTCTCAAAGATGCCATTCATTCCGATCAAAGTGATCTTCCGTTCATTTTGAACTCATGTACGCTCTGGTTGTTCCGAATGCGATCAAAAGCCGACCCATTCGTCGTCCACGACCTGACCACTGCTCTCACTATCGACTTCATAGCCGACAAATTGCAAAGTAAGCCAAAACTTATTTCAAAATCCGGTTAATTCTGTTTAAAGCAAACAAAACAAATATTAATTTTAAATAATTTATAATTTTAGTGAAATTCAAAAAAGACAAAAAAGAATTTATTGAAAAATATCGGAACCAAATCCTCGATGGATTAGAACAAATATAAATACAAGGATATTAAATTAAAATTTATATTAATAGCAAAAAATGCATTTACACTAAAACTAAATAATAGCTAAAACCAAATCAAAAAATATATACTTTTATCGCTTTTTTGAAGCGAATATATAGTCAATAAAAGTTATGAACAAATTTGAAAAAACAATTTAAATACAATGAAGTAAAATCACGAAAGCTATTAAAATAATAAAAATAAATATTTTGTTATTATATCACTTTGTCTTATTGTTATTGATTGTTTTCTTATGATTTGTAGCGTTAGGCCTAACAACAGACTTAACAGACTTAACATGTTTATTATCTCTAAACCTATCACAAAAAGCGTGCCAGATGCTGCCAGGGATGCGCTGGTTTTTTGCAATTAATTTTTCAATTGCTTTCATTGTTTTTTGTGCTAATTCTTCGGATGTGACCGACGGATCGTAAGGTATGGGTTCGCCGACATATGTCTTCAGTTTGACTGGAAATCCGCCGTAAAAGGGAACGACTGGCAGTCGAGTCCATTCATAGAGTGGCCTCAATAGACACCGACCGCACTTCACGGCCACAAACGCCTCTCTAAGGTTTTGAGTGAAGACCGGAATAATTGGCACTTTAGCTTCGATGGCCACTTTGGCAAATCCGCTCCTGTTATTCCACATAAGTCTATACCTGTTGTCACCAAACAGTCCCTCTCGACAGCCACCCGGGGCTATAGACAACAGATTGCCATCATTGAGCAGTTTAACGCACTCCTCGACCGGACCGGTCAATACCTTCAGTTCTCTCATTAGTATTTTAGAGCCGGGAATCATAAACAAGAAATGATCGCCAACTGAACGGATCAGTCGTTTTCGGTAAAGTAGTACTTTGGTAATCAAATAGAAGTGGTCGAGAGGTATGCAGCCGTGGTAGTAGACTATGAGTGCGGGACCAGTCTTGGGAATGTGGTTGAAGCCATCTACTTCATACGAGTGCCAAAAGTAACCATGTGCTTCCCATAGCATTACAATCACGTTTAGAATGCCTTTCCATTTATGTTTGTTCTTAATAAGTCGTTTTGCATCTAATTCTTTGCGATGTCTGTAGACATACATCACTAAAGTAGTGACATATAGACTGACGAACAGAACCACTGGTATGACGAGGAATACAGAAACGAACACTATTGAGAGCAGTAGCCACGGGTAAAGAATCATTTCGGACGGTATGTAGTATTCGATGTATGGATTCATATATTGAATTTGGATTTCGTAGACGTATTCTTCAAACCATTGGTAATACTTTTCAAACGATAAGCGCATAATTTGCTCAAAAAAGTCTTGAGAAAGAATTTATGACTAAAAGCCATTTTGAAAATATTTCAAATGTTTTTTATCGCTTGACATTCTGTTTGCAATCGTTTCGAAATAAGTTTTCAATAAAATTTCTGTTAATGAGAAAGTAAACCAAAGGAAAAGTTTTGCATAAATTATTAGTTCTGATGCGGAATAATGTTTTTAGCAAATTTTTCCTTATAAACTTTTCTTTTCAAGTACATCAATCTTTGAATCAATAATTGATTTCATCAAGCAAGTTTAGATTTTGAAGATATTAGATTTAATCTAAATTTACGCTTAAATTGTTTAAAGTGTTGAGCAATAAATAGCGACTTAATTCTTAAGCAATTGATGTGTTATAGGCAACGAAGTGTATCACAGAATTAGTTGATCGCAAATTCAAAAACTTGTTTTAACATCAAATTGAATCAAATGTTAACAAAACTAGACTTAAGATGTCTCACAATATGCAGTATTTTTTTAATTATATAATATAAAAAAGCACTTATGCAAGTATATTACAGCAGGAAACCATAGTGTTATTTTTGTTTTTAAAAACATTGATTAGCATAATTTTTAGTACAAATGACTACTTAATAATTTTTTTAATCCACTCATTATAACCGTATTATCACAAACATCACTAAAGTAGCAGTTGCTTAGAGCGACAAAATTTAACTGAATTTAATTAAATTATTATAAAAAACAACATGCAAACATAAAAGCACACGATTAGAGCACAATCTCAAACATAATCACAAACTAGAGTCGAAAACTCCTACTTTTTCTCGAGCGCTCAAACAGTTTTGAAAAATACGACTTCAGAACTCGTCCTTCAATTCATACTTATCGCTCGCTTTTATACAGTTTATGTGAAGTTGTGTTTTGTTTATGTATCGAAATATTTGTGTGAATTCTCTTATTCCTTGATCTAAATTGCAGTTATTATTTGCACTTAAAGTAACTTATCTATTGTTTCGATTAATTATTGAAAAAGTCGATCAATTGATTTGATAAAAAGCAGTCTTGTATTGACTCCAATGAACTTTTTTTATCGGAAATTTTTTTCCTATTAAGTGAAAGTGAAGTTTAATTTTTGTTTTTCATAAACCACTTTCAATGGATTTAATCGAATGAAGAGAATCTCATTAAGAAGATAATCAATTGAAGACTCAATTAATTTCAAATTAACTTAATAAAGCCTTAAGGTTGGTTTGGTTGAACTTTTTTTTTCAATTCTTAGAACTTACTTTCTCAATTATTAAACTCTACAGTATTTGTTATAAACTTAAATAAAGTTCTCACTAATGAAGTTTTGCATTAATTTTCTCATATTTGATGAGAATTTTTGTCAATTTTAATGAGAATTTGTCTCGAATTGAATATCAATTATATACAAATTCAAAAACTACTTTAATTACAATTTATCATTCGCTAGATTTCTAAAGAAGTTTTAAAATATATATATAAGTGTATAAAGACTTCGTTTGTATGCAGTAGTGACTACTCACTTGTGATAACTCTAAGAATAGCTAAAAAAGTCATTTAATTTATCTTTATTTTAAAGAAGTTCGTTTTATTATCTTATAATTAATCTTAATTGTCATATCGATCATTGTTTTTTTTGTAGTTAAATGAAATACACTTTTATTGTAATAATATTTTTTTTAATTTGTTATTTTTAGAATGATTTTTCTTTTAATCAGGATTAAATGCATGCTTGAATCAAACTATAATTTAAATCTTGTCTTAAATTTTATTTCGCTTTAAATTAGAATTAATTAATAAATTAAATATTGTATTAAAACATAAATAGAAAACATATTATATAAATAAATTAAAAAATACTAATTTTGAAAATTAAATTCAGATTTAAGTAATCGCAAGCTAATTTGCAATTTAGAAAATAACATATAATGAATTCACATTTAAAAAGTTTAATCGGATTGTTGTCATTGGAGTACAATTAAAGTGACTTTAATAGTGAACTTAATCTTTGAAAATAAGGTTTACTTTTAAGATAAAAATACAATTTTGCATAAATTTTTGGAATTTATAGGTGATTTCAACCAAATTCTCACAAATGTGATCTAAATTAATCAATCATTAAGGGCTATAATTTAAAATACATTAAATGTAAACTTTAAGACATTATTCTAAAAAATCATTAAATTAATGCAAAGAATGCATTGAATAATTGGTTTCTCTATTTCAGCCAAATGTGTACTTCAATTGCGTGCGAATCTGTATTAGACTTAGAATTATATAACAATCAAATAAAAAGCCAATATTTATCTATAAACTCATAAACAAAACTTTAAAAATATTTTTTTAAACATTTGAATTCTTTTTATGATCAGTTAGTTTAGATAAAAAATGCTTTTAAATTACATTTATTTTAAATGCATATTTTTAGCTAGATTATCTATTTATTTATTGTTTGTTTATTATTATTATTATTATTTCTAATAAATTGTCAAATTATTAATATTGTAATCATTAAAAATATTTAAAATATATTGACACAAATTTTTTATTTTAAATTAAAAAATGAATTCAAGTTATGGTCCAAATAATATGAATTATTTTGTTTTTAATATTTTTTAATTAGCAAGGAATTTTTTTTGTTAAATTATCTAGTGAATAGCAAGTGGAAAATTGCTGGTTTTTATGAATTCGCTAATTCAAAGCACTATTTCAGAGCTGGAGATAAAGATTTGGGAAAAACTGTTTTAAATGAATTGCATTTAATTCGTTAAATGCCGTGAATTGAAATAATTCAAAATAATAATTATTTTAAATTTCGCCAAAGAAGGACATTTAGCCCAAGGCAGTCGAAAATACTACAAACTCTACAAACTATCAGATAATTTGATTTAAGAGTAAAAGAGAAATAAAAATTCTTTTTGAGTTATAATTTTAAAGCTATTCTATTGTTTATCTGTATTTGATATTTGATATGATTTGAATAGAAATGCAAATTTTAAAAAATGTTTTTTTTTACATCTAAAACTCAGGACTAGTCGTAAAATCTAATTATTCTTAAACTATATAATAGTTATTCTGACTTTTGTGTAAAAACTAACTATTTTTTTAAACATCCAATTGCATTGAAATTTCAAGTTTTCAAAAAATTTCTTATTTTTTGCACAACTTTTGTCATTTGATTTGTTACTTTTGCACAACAAAAAACTTTATTGTATTTTATTATAATTTAAGTTAATATAGAGTTAAATGATCTCTAATTTATTGTTTGGTATTTCACTTTAAAAATCTTTTTCTTTTGAGTTGAATAAACTTTTTTCATTGAATTCAAATAAAATTTTTATGTTTGGCACTAAAGTTCGAACTTTATTATGATATTAAAGTTAATAAGTTATATACTCTATATATATATATTTACAGTAATATACAGTATATAATACGGGAATATATTTCCTCATTGAACTGATTATCTAAAAATACTTTTTACACATAAGAAAAAATTCATATAATATAAAAACACAAATGAAAACGATATGAAAACCATTTATTTAAGAATTAATTTTGTTCTCTTGAGATACTTTGAAAAGAAATTTGTGGAAAAAATTTTGATTTTAATCTTTAAAACGATATTAAGAAAATAATAATAAAATAATAAAATATTTGATAAACCCATAGAAAATTGTTTTAATGGTAAACACAATTATTTGCATTTATTAATCTATTTAATAAAACCTTTAAAAAACAATAAAAGAGAAAATATTTATTTAAGAGAAAAAACGAATGAATTTCTTGGGTTACATAAATATGAGGAAATGAAAATAAAAAAATTTGTTCGGATTGTTATTAAAATTACCGTTTTATGTATAACGATCTAGCTAGAAATTTAGTACATTATGATTAAGATTATTAAAGTTAACACAATTATGAAGAACGTGAGTCTCTATGGACTAAATAAGCAGTTCATGGATTGATATCTCGAATGATTCGTAACACACAATACGGGCATTCACTGTCAGTAATGCGAAAATCATTATAAATCAATATAACATAAACTGTATTAATATTGATTGATAAAAAACATATAAATTTTTTAATGTTCTAAATATTAAATTAAATGCATAGTAATCGATATGAGAATTGGCAGCAAAAAACACATTCAATATATGATAACAAAGTTTATAATTAGATAAATACGTGACTAATAATAATATTGATAAAAAAAGAGAATGAATAAAATAAATTTAATTTAACATGTTTAAAAAATAATAAAAAGATCTGTATTGAACAAAATATTGCAATAAATAAATTGTTAAAATATTTCACAAACTATTGTATAATACGAAGAGAACTATGAAATAGTTGTCGAATGAATCAGTCATTTGGCGAATGAAAACAACGAATAGACTTAAAGTAAAGGCCTTCCAGAAAATGCACAATGTTCAAAAATGTTAGTGAGAGAGGGAGAGAGAGAGCCAGTTCAATTGAACAGAGTGCTAGAGCCCAAAACAATTAGTGGCCCATATAGAAAAGCCACCTTCACCTGCAAACCACTCATATTCAAGGTTTTTATAGCCATCACAATAAAAAACAAGTGTATGAGTAGTGACTGCTAACTGAATTGGAATTAATTTTGTTCTCAACTCTACTCTACTCTACAGTATTCACTATTCAATTCAATTTCATTTTTCTCTTCACTCTTTTTTCTGACTAAACAATGTATTAGAATCGAGTGAAGCAAAAGTTTTTTTTGTTTTATGTTTGGAAACTCTCGACTCAATCAGTATAATGTGTTAAACATTTGTGCAAAAAAAGTATATAAAATATTGATAATATAAAAAGTTTTTAAATACAATATTACATTCAATCAATAGATGTGATCATCTGTTCGTTTCAACACTTTTTTGCAAACATTCATATTTTTCGTTCATTTGATTGTTTGGACTCAAATTTACAAGAATTGGTGTTTTTTATGTCCTATTTGTTTGTGGGCCCGGAATGGCATTTACCAAAAAACTTGTAAGTCTTATAATAAATTGTAATATAATAACAAAGTTTTGTCCTAAAAATTTATGTCAATTTTTTGCTAACACTTGAGGTGGTTGTGGGGGACGGGGGCTGTGGAAAGACGTCTTTACTGATAGCCTATTGCAAAAATCTGTTCACTGATGAATACACACCGACTGTATTCGACAATTATGTGGCAAACATTGAAGTTGAAGGCAAAGTGGTATGTATTCCAAATGTTATCTTTAAATGCATGACTAATCTCCAGACTAGAACTATAACTTTTAAGTGTGATTCGTATGATGCACACAAAAAATGGTTTTTGTATTGAAATTTTTAATTTAACTTTATATATATTTTTACCACTTTGACACTATTTTTTGTATTAAAATTTATTATTTGAATTATGCATTCATTTAATTGCATTTGCATTCCAATCACTGCATTTGTTTAAATTTTAAATTTTTTTTAAAGTAAAAAATGTGTGAGAATTGACACGAAAAAAGTTTTTATTATTTGGGAAAATCTTGAAATTTTAATTATATTTTATAGACATACAAAAAGCATATTTCTTATTCAAAGTTTATTTACCTTGTCATATAATTTTAAATAACTATTTTTTTAATTAAATAATTTGTTAGAAATTTAAATAAATATTACAAAAGGACATTTGACTGTTTTACGCTCTAGCAAATTTTTGCATTATCAAAATTTTGAAATTAATTACAATCACATGTAACTAATATATACAATATACGAAAATAATTTATTTAAAATTACTCTTAATTAATTTTTTAAAAGACAACAAGTGATTTATGGTACGAGTGATGAATTTCAATGATCATCAAGCAAATGCATTCTCAAATTGTTCTCACATAAATATATTATTATTTTTAAAATATGTTAGGATTACATTTTTATGTTTTAAAGTTCAATACATTCATTTTCTAAACATATCATTTAGAAAAATAACCAAAAGTAATAAAAGTTAAATAAATGAGTTTGTTGCTTAATGATAAAAACTTAAATTTGAAAATTTGAAACAAACACGTTTTATGATGCACAATGTTATAAATTGACCAGAGTGACAATTATTTAAATATGTCTACTGTATAGTACAGTATTCTCATAGTCTGCAAAGCAGTTAACATATAATTATTGTTGACTTTATAATTATTTTAGTTTTGACAATAATTACTTGATTTTTCCCATTTTTATTACTGTTGATATATTTTTATATATAAATTTTAAGTAGTTTTGTAGTATATTCACAAATGCTTTTACACTATAATACAGACAAAATACATGCATAAGACTCATGTGAAGTATTGTCATGAGTTTTCTATTAAGCACTAAATTTAGTTTTTCTTGTGAACAAAACAATTTATTATATAATTTTCAACTAAATTTTTATTCTTAACCTGAATCCGAGTTTAGATTATTGTATTGTTTGTTGTATTCAATTCTGAATTCAATTTTTTTGCAATCATTTATATTTTTCTCAAATACTTGTTTGTAAAGAGACTACATATACAGTATATCTTATATATAATGATTTGTCCATTAAATAGCAAAAATCAAATAACAAAAAATACTGATAAAAAATCACTATAAAAATGCAAATAGTTATACAAATTCCAAAGTTATGTCATATTAAAAAAAACTAAAGACATATTTGCGACAAATTACTATAATATGGACTTGTTTGTACATAACATATGACTACCTAAATCTAAAATTTAAAAAAAATGATACAAGTAATATAAGTTTTTTTTAAACCAAAATAAAATTTAGTTTACCTGTTTTTATTCTTTTTTTTTGCAAACAAATTGTTTACTATATTTACTCAATTTTATGCTTAAAAAAGTTAATTTAAAAATTGAAATCAATTTAAGTAAAGTAAAAAACAAAATATTCTCCAATTTTAAGTCCGTTTAAACTTAAGTATAGTTATTGTCAACACATTATAAAAAAATATTTGTTCGTAATTTTGTGCATGCTTACAAAACATGATAAATGGATTGATTTTTCATTGTTTTTTGAAAAATAACATTTTAACCAAAACATGAATTTCAAGAAATTAATCGATTTTACCAAAACTTATGTAGACTTTACTCTTTATAAATTATAATTGTCTTTATTTTTGATTGATATTAATGTAATTCGTAAATCAATTATTTTGAGTTAAGTTTAATTTCGTGTTTAACTTAAAAAATTTTATGATTTACCACTAATTTATTTTTACAGTTGACTAGAATTGTTGCCAAAGTAGTGAAGAATAATAATAAACTTTAAATGAGATTCTAAATAATGATTGATTGAAAGACAGACATCTATTGAATATTCAAATAGTCGCAACAATAACTGTATTTGCATTTTATTAATATAATTATTTTAACCAATGCTACAAAAAAATATTTATATATAATAATAATAATTTAGTTTTTGTCAACTGTAACAATGATCAATGTCATCATTACAAATATGGCTTTCAACAGCTATTTACAAATTCAATCATGACAAACCTTCTCTTTTGGCATTCTATCTGATTCAAAATAAAAATTGAATAAAATACTTTATGACAATTCATTAATATTCATGCTGAAACTTCAAATATATTATTCGATTAAATGAGAAAATTTGAAATTTATTTCGAATGAGTAAATCTAAATAAAATTAGTTTTTTTAGTTTGTATATCTAATCTGGATTTTATATGGAATACTGTTTTACAACAATATAATAATATGCAGTAATACTGTATATATAATATAATGCATTTTTTTTGTGTTACTATGTTATTGTGTTTTTATTCATAATACAAAAAATAAGCTTTCAATCAACTTTTATTAGTTTTAGTTTAATATTAATCAAAATAATATACAAATTTGTTGATTTATTCTTAATTGATTTTTTTTTGCAAAATAAATGCATATTTGAGGTTAAAAAATAAGAACAAATTGTGCTATATTTTGATAGTTATATTAGTTAGAGTAAATCAAACTTCGCATATCTGCCCCTTTGAGAAATTATTTTAAAGTAATGTTATATCGATATCTCATTAAATTAGCGCTCAAGTTAACAATTTATATATTAATTTATTACTTATAAAATTACTCATGTATTATTAATAAACAGTACTAAAAATATATGAATTGTTAATTTGACCGCTAACTTGACAATATATTGATATAACTTTAATTCAAAGAGGCAGATATGTGAATTTTGATTTACTAGTCACTCATACATTTATTTATTTTATGCTTTTAGATAGAGTTGAAGTTCTTATTATATATTTATAAAACAATGTTTGTTTAAAAATTTTATTTTTAAAATTATCTCTTAAAGTTCACTTTAAATCTAAATTACTTCAAAATTTTTGAGCAACTAAGATAAAATAATAATTAAAAATTGTGTAATGTTAAACTAAATTTGAAACATTCTTTTAAAATTTCATTTATTCCATACAATTTAAATTTTAATAATTTTGATTAAATTAATTCAGTAATAAATTTAAATGTTTTGGTTAATTAGTGCTAAGGACAATTCTCATAATAATTAATTATTTAGTTGAACTTTTACTTAATAACTTGTCTGAGACATATTACACGTTATTAATAATTGAACTTTAAAAAATTACATAAGCGAACACAAACAAAAGTCATAAAACGTTACAATACTTCAATTAAACTAAAGTTACATTGTGTATTCTTAATAAACAATTGTGTTGACTCGAGTATTTGTTATTTGCATAAATATTCACTTTCATATTTTGTTCAAATATTTCATAATATTTTCTATACTTATTACACGAAACTGTCAGTCAAAGGATTATTTAAAAAGTTGAATAATTGTCTTACCCTCAACCGTCTGCCAATTTGTAAAATTTCATTTCCATGCAGCTATTTTAAAAAATAACTTTTTTTAAGATAACGATAAAATTTGTAAATTTCATGCCATTTCAAACTAAAAACCTTCATTATTTCATTATTCAATCAAAGGTCGTATTTATAAAAAATATTTTTAATTTTAAAAGAATGGACAATGATTTTGATATTTATATTGTTATCAAAATTAATTTACAATTATTTTCTTTGCTGAACATTGTTAGATATTTTGTATTTAATAAATAATATTTAATTTAAAATTTAGTTAAATAGCTCTTTAGACTTAGTTGTAATTAATAATTTTAAATTAAATATTTTAAATTAAATTTATGCATAAAATTGTTTAATATGATTAACATTAACTTAATTCAATATAATTTATACAAATGTTTATTCTATTACTACTCAATTCTTAAATTATAATATTTAAACCAAATATTGATTAATTTTTGTTTAATTATTCAAATCATTAATTCAGTTAATGCTTAATAAATATTTAATTTTAAAAATTTAAATTCTCTAAAGCATTCAAATTAAATCAAATTTATGTGTAATATTAATTTTGTTTTTTAAAATTTAATTTAAATATTATCTCGAGCATAAAATTAATTAAAGATTCAACGTTTCCTAATGCAATAAAACAAACAAATACTTAGTTCAGACAAACCTAAAAGAGTATAATTAAAATTATAATTAAAGATAAAACTAACCTATTCAATAGACTTTTTATTTGCAAAAAAAAAATTTAATTTAAAAGTTCAAGCACACTTTTTCACATAATGTATGACCTTTAAGATGACTACAAAGTCTAATTAATCTAAACATTAACACTCTTTACAATTGAGATATTCATGAGAATATATTTTTTTAAAAATGGCAAAACATATAATTATTATTAAATCACATTTTGATTGCTATAATAGAATAAAGCAATTTGAATAAAAAATTATAAAAAATAACAAAAGTTAACAAATTAGAATAATCAAAAATAATATAATTATAGGGATGTCTAGCGTTGTGGGACACGGCCGGACAGGAAGATTACGAACGGATACGCCCGCTGTCATACCCGGACACTGATGTGATATTAATATGTTTTAGTGTCGACTCTCGTATATCGTTTGCCAATACGAAACTAAAGTGGGAGCCGGAGATCAACACCTATTTGCCAAATGTGCCGATAGTTCTGGTCGGCAACAAATGTGATCTGACGTCCGAAAAGACTGTGACTGTGGAGGAGGGCTGGAAGATGGCCGACACTATCAATGCCGTCGCTTATCTCGAGTGTTCGGCGAAGAACTTATTCGGTGTTAAGAAAGTATTCGATGTCGCGGTCAGGGCTGCCATTCAGAAGGAGGCCAGTCGTGAGAGGAAGTGCTGTTCGATATTATAGTAGCAATTCATTCATTAAATTATTAGAAACTCATTAATTAATACGTTATTTAAATTCATTTTTGACCTAAACTTTTTCAATTCTTATTAAAAACTAATTTTGAAATAAATTTTTAAAATTAATTTATTAGTCAAACTATTTCGACTCAAATTGTGTTATTTGTAATTAATAAAATAAAATAAATGTTGACATTACTTGCAATTTAAATTTGTTAATAAATTAATGCTTTCGTTTTTACATTAGTTTAAACTAAATTACTTAAATTAATATTACCGTATCCCCTGACATATAATTGCCGCAATTATATCTAAGTTTCTGATCAAAGTGCAATTATATCTAAGTATAATTGCATCACATTTTAGACTTAATTTTATTCAAAATTACAAAATATATTTTTGCTATTTATGATTGTACAAAGTTTAGAATTAGTTCACTATCATATGTTTTGTTTGTTTTTGTGTAATTTTGATTAAAAACAATATTTAATTTGATTATATTAAATTCTAAATGTTACGGTAGATTCTAATGCATTCTTGATAAAACATAAACTCTACAAGCATAATTATTTCACTTTTGCAATTGTGTTATTACCTAAGACATTTTTTAAACATTTAAACTGATTTAAAGTTGATAAATAATTAAAACTATTAATTTAAATTAAGGTATGTTATTTTTATAAGAAAATTACATTTAATATCAAATAATAATATTTTGCAATAATATCTAAGTTTTTGATCAAGGCGCAATTATAACTAAGTACAATTGCATAGATTTTGATTGACTCAATTTGTCCGAAAATGACTTATAATTGCGGCAATTATATGTCAGAGGATACGGTACTTAAAGCTGCTTGGTCATATCAATTTTTAACGACTTTCGAATTTTGGTAATAACAACACTAAAAAGTCATTTTGCTCTATACCAGAGATTGAGCAAGGTAAGCCAATTCAGCCGTGAATTAGGAAAGCAATTTTGGAACAGATTTGGCGGAATCTGATCACTATTTTCTAAATACCTTAAAATCAATTAATTATGTTTGCAATTTAACTCAATTTAACTTAAATCTAAACTAAAATTAGTTAATTTAAATAA
>JAQFXP010002118.1:0-16277 GCA_034693685.1 Belba bartosi
TCTCTCTCTCTCTCTCTCTCTCTCTCGCTCTCTCTCTCTCTCTCGCTCTCTCTCTCTCTCTCGCTCTCGCTCTCGCTCTCGCTCTCTCTCTGTTGTAGTACAATAATAAATGATAGAATAAATATGTTTTATAACAATTGTTTGCTATTCAGTCAATTGTCTTTAAATTTTGTATATTTTTAATTTTTTAACTTTAACAACAAAAATTAAAATCAAAGCTTTAACATAATAGTATAAAATAAGTGACAAATAAAATAAAATTCGTATTTAAAATGTAATTTAAATAACAATTCGATAATAGTTCTAGCAAATATTTTATTTATAAATATTATAATAAATATATTTCAAATGCTTTAATATTTATTCTTTTGAAGAAAAAATATTGTATTTTTTTATTGCTATATAAATATTAGTTTATTAAATATACAAGTTATATTATTATCTACATAAGTTTAAAATAATTATATTTTTATCTATATTTGAAAATAACAAAATAATTTAATTTATTAAATTATCATTTTAAAATTAATTTTAAAAAAAATTAAATGAATAAAACGGTATATTTTTATTGCAGTATTTTTTATATATAAATAAAATCTTTTATTTTGTAAATATATTTTTTAAAAACAATTTTTATATAATATATCTAATATAGATATACAATACTATGTATTTTATATTTACACTTCACTTTTTATCTTGTTATTATTTATGTATTCACAAAAAAATAGATTTTTTATTTTAGTTTTTAATACAGTTTAGTTAGTTTATAGCCTTTTTTGTATTTGAAAGTTATCGAAAAAAGTCGATATATTATAAATTGATTTGTAAGCAATGCATCATTTGGTTTGACTGTCGAACAGACTAACTGAGCGCCCGATCAAAGAGTTTAACGTTTGATAAAATCGATTATTTGAATATGTTTTGGAAATTCTCTAAAACAAGGCTTTATTAAAACGAAAATTGTCGTGTTCAAAAATTTTGATAATGTTTTGAAGTTGATTGATACGTTTGTTTAAATTTTGAACAAGTTTTTTTATAAGTGTTATGCAATTATATAGACATTATTTATTATTTAAACATTATTTCAAAAATATTCATGCTTAAACTAATCAAGAATTCTTGAATACTAATTAAGAATTCAAAAGTAAAAATATTAGCCAAAAATTTACATAATTTTATTGGATTATAAAAAGTATCTTTTTAAATGTACCAAGCAATTTTTTTAATAAAAATTATTTTTGCTATTAAAGCTAAATTTTAGTTTAAATTAAGTTAAATTTCAAACATTAATATTTTTAATATTCTAACTTGTAAGTTTTATTAGAAATATTTTTTCCAAACCCCTAAATCCCTCTTTTAAAATTGTTCAATGTTCTTAATTTCTGTTTTTTATACTATTAAATTTCAACAATGTTAATTATCTTGTTTGGTTTGAATTTTATGTTTTCTAAATTAATTGATTTTATAATAATTTTTCTTTTGACAATTAAGCTTGCTTATGCGCTTAGTACTTTAATCGATCGTAAATTTAAACAAAGACAAAAAAACTTTTGAAAAATTGATTTAGTTTTTCATTTCAAACAATGTCTGGAATTAATTTGTATTTAATTATAACAGAATTAGAGTTCAAAACAAACTTTTCATTATATTCTAAACATTTTTTATACCGAAAGCATTAGAAAGAATTTTTCAAATTATATATTAAAAGAGATATTCGTTTTTGTTTGCAACTGAATAAACTTGACTTATCTCTAAGGAAATTAAGTTTACATTAGCGCACAATTTCTATTTAAAATAATTCTAAAATTTTTCTATAGTTTAGATTAAAAGGAATTTATATCAAAATTTTGTCCAACTCTTAAGATAGCAAATGACAACATTTTTAAACAAATATAAATACTTTTGTATACAAATTAATAACTATTTATTCGAAATAAAAATATATTTTAGCAATATAGTTTAATTAAATTTAAATATATAATATAAAATATAAAATAGTATAAAAACAATACAAATTTTAATATTAAATTCATAATTTAAATATTTTTCTAGATTAAAATAATGATTATCAAGATTGTTTAATTAATTTAAAATTTTTCTATAAACTGACAGTTTTTGCAGTTAAGAGAAAACACTAAAAAAATTAATTAATTTATGTATTATTGATCCAGTCAAAAAGGATAATTAAACAAGTAATATATTCATGTTTAATCAATTTTATATAAACAAATTAATTTAAAAATAAACACAACATTACTACAGACATAACTAAATTGTTTAAAAAATAAAAATTTTAATTAATTTTATTAGCATTTTATAAAATTTATAAAGTTTGCCTAAATTATCATTTAAACTTAGCTAGATTTAATTTACCATACACATACTTCAAATATAAATTAACCTAGATAAGATATTTTAAAATAAATATAATATTTATATATATTTTATGGAATATTTTGTAATAATTTAAAAATAAAAATTTTAATTAATTTTATTAGCATTTTATAAAATTTATAAAGTTTGCCTAAATTAGAATCTAAACTTAGCTAGATCTAATTTACCATACACATACTTCAAATATAAATTAACCTAGATAAGATATTTTAAAATAAATATAATATTTATATATATTTTATGAAATATTTTGTAATAATTCAAAACAAATACGTTTTGACATTAATGTCATTCAATTCTATTAAGAACTAACTGAGACATTAATAATGATAATAATAATAATAATAAGAATTTCTATTATTTTCAAAGATCATTAGCCAAAACTATAAAGACGTTAGGAATGAGAATGTGTTGATTACCTGTGCTCTGCCATTAGGATTATCAGAGGAGCGACAAAGAGACTTAGGCCGAGATTATCATTTGATATATTTCACCATCCTCTTTATTACACGAATTCGGTTCGCTGTTACACTATTTCTTTCTTTTTATTACACATTTCACTCATTTTGACACTAGTTTTATGTATGGATAGCAAGACACTATTTTCCGGGTTGTATTCCGAGTTGATTTAAGCTATAGGTTTTGGTTTAAAAATCTCCCGGGATATACTCGAAAATAGACTAACAGTTTTAGTGCAACAAACTAAATTTAGATCAAATTTTGCCAAATTTTATCCGCAGTTTTTTTTAAACTAGCAAATATTAGCAAACCTATATTTCTCGCTTTTTCTCTTTATTTTTCGTTTTATTTATATCTTTGTATATAAGTCTATATATGTTTTGTATGTTTGGAAGCGAGAAGTGATGAGTATTTTTGTTGATGAGATTGAGTATAAAAAATATAACTCAAAAAATGAGAAAATTTGAAAAATTTACTCAAAATGTAATAAAAGTATTATTTTTTCTCTACTATAATATATTATATATATATCTATTTATTTATATTATTATAAGACTTTTGATTTATTCTCATATCTAAGCAAAAACCAGACTTTAGTTCATATGAAGTAACAAAATATTTCTTATACTGTATAGACATTTGATATGACTTTTGTTTCTACAAACAAATCACAATAACATTTGTAATCAATTTTCATTCACTTTTCACTTTATATAAAATGAAATATTTTTGTTCCCTATAGTGAATACGAAATATTATTTTTGATATTTTGACTCTAAATAAAATTTATTTAAAAAAAACTAATTTAATTCAAAATCAAAAGACAATCAAACTTAATCAACACACACACACACAAACATTGAATAATATTAAAACTTTCATGCTAAAAATTATTTTTAGAAAATATCATTTATTTTCTTTAACAAAATTAACTAGATCATTCCAGAATATATGTGTGTTCACTATTTTATCTATATTCAAATATTATAAATTAAATTTTTAAGTTTGAAAAATGACTATCTAGTTTAATTAAACCATTATGGGCAAGGACAGCGCATTAATTTAAACATAAAAATTATAGGCTATTAGAAAAATACGTTTATAAAAACATAAAAGATTTATCTAGCTTCAAAACAGATAAGAATATCAAATAAAAGTAATATGTTATAAACTTGGCAATAGAAAAAAAAGGCAGACAATACACAATACTAGCCTAATATGATATACATATGAGACACGTAAAGGAATATAAAAAAAGGGAATTCTTAATGATATGCGGCAACAGTGCGGAACTAATTGTTTTACGAATACGAGCCGTACATACAGTACACTTTGCTATACACTCATACACTCATCTCATATCATACGTCGTATACTACAGCTAACGTATACTCGGTTTGCAAAACTGTATTAGAGTTGCAAAACTGTACAATCAATTTAGTGCGTTAGATGCCGGTGCCACAAATTTCGCCTCACTTACTCTTTCTTATCTATGGCTCTGTTCACATCATTATTATTATTATTCGTTTTAAAAAAATTTTTGTTTTTTTTAATTTCGTTTTTCTTTTATTTTTCTTTATTTCTTTCCTCTGTTACTCCGTTTTGCGCTAACAATAGATCCGTTGCCTTATTATCGCAAACTGTAATTAATTATAATTTTTTGTAATTTTAGAAAATTATTATTTTTTTAATATATACACAATTTTAATATTGTTATCTTTATTATTTTTTTTGGATATTATTTTGAATTTATCAAGATTAAATTTTGTTATATATTGAATTTTTTTATTTTAATAATCTTAGTCTAGATTTTGCGAAAATATATTTTTAAATTTATTTCTTAAATTTCTTCATTCGGAATAAATTTCTAAAAAATGTTTTAAAATTATAGCTATTTTTACCCGAAGTTTATTCATATATTTTTGAATTAATACTATTTTTAAGAATAATTGCTTTTTAGAAATTTTAAATTTGAAAGCTTTAAAAGAATGTTATCTTTTATACAAATTTTTTGACACATTATTAATCAAAAAACTTAACATTCATTAGCTTTCGAAGAGTTGTTTGACTAATACTTGTATTTAATTTTTTATGAATAAACTAAAACAAAATCAATGTTTGAAAATATTTTTTCGAAAACTTAACTCATATAAAGATATTTAAGAAAATATTTGGGAAAAAAACTTTTTAAATATTTGCAAAATCGAAAAATCTGTTTATGAAAAGAAATTTGTGAAAAATAATCAATAGTTTTATCATTAGGACTCTATCGGATATAAAATTATTTGAAGAATATTCTATGCATTCATTGATTGACATTTAAAACTATAAATCTCTCTTTGGATGTCATGATTGTCATCAAATTTTTAAACATTTTTTTCTCAAAGATTTTGTTTTAAAAAAAATAAAAATTTGAAAAAATCGAAACGATTTTAACAGTTTTGAGCGATTTTCTAAATATTATTTATTTTAATCATTTATTAAATATTGATTTAAAAAATACAAACAATTTTTAAAATTTAAAATTATTTTCTCTAATAATACAAATTTTTAAAACTAAAATAATCACAAAAACCATTAATTAAAATAAAATATTTTTAGGTTTTTTTTTTAAATAATAAATTTCAAAAAATCTAAACATTAATTAATTATTAAATTTTAAACAAATTATTTGTTAATTTAGACATCTATGACAAATTAATATTGAATATTTAACAATTTATTATAATTTTAATAAGATCACATTCATTTGACCGCTTCATCACCGCTTCCTATCCATTGCCGGCCGACTGGCCATCATATCGAGCACTTCCGACCACCAATAGGCTGTTCACTAAGAGAGCGCCTCCTGATCGCACCAATTGAACCGAAACGCCTCCTAATCTCATTAATTAAGTAAACGCCCATTTGTTGTCATCACTTAGAAATGAGTCGATTCCCGGGTTGATACCCACTACTGGCCTCCTGTGCCCGTCTATTGCTTCAAACCTTAATCAGAAATAACAATACATTTAAAAACTTGAACATTAAATGATCTAATTTTATGAAATATACTAAATATAAAGTTTAAATGCAATTGACTTAAGTTATATAGCTATACAGTTTTTTACAAACATTGTTTAATTTTAGCAACTACAAAAAATTTTACCATTTAAATATGCATGCAAATATTTTTAATTTATTTTTTTAAAATTCTATTTTTATTTAAATTTTTAAAACTTTAATTAGATTAGAGTATTTTATAAACTTAACTATGAGTATTTTGCAACATATTAGCAAATAAAATACATTGATTTTAAATATAAATTCTAAAATCAAAATATATAATAGTAATTATTTAAAATAATTTTAAAATATTAATATTATCATACAAAGTTTTGCTAATGCTGACACTAATTAAAATAAATTAGTTAATTAATTCTAGTTAATATTGTATTTTTAATTCAATTAAATAATTTATTATTTTTGCAATAATTTTTTTAAAATTAATGTTTTGTAAAACCTGTTTATAAATAAGAACCTTAAGTCTTATAAATTAATAAGATTAAATTTTTTAATAAGATTAAAAATTAAATAAAATATTTTTAATTAAACTTATTAAACTTGCGCAAATAGTTCTTGATAAAAAAAAACATAAATTTGCCTTGTTTAAACATATTATTAAAAATTAATTACATCATAAGTTCATTACGTTATAGTGCCTTTAGTTTAATAATTTAGTTCTATTTTACATTAAATTATCAATTTATTATATAAAGTTTAAAATTAATAAATATACAAGCTAAATATTGTAAATTTATTTTTTTGCTCATTTCTTTATACAACTGTTGTAAAGTTCATTTTTATCTTTTACCATGCAACGTTTAAAAAATAAAAAATTTTATGAAGACAAATTTTTAAAAATGAAAAAACTTTCACAAATAAAAAACAAATTTTATTTTTTAAAAACAGTTATGACTAAGAAATAGTAAAAAACTTTAAGATTTATAAAAAAAATTTGTAAACTTTAACTTTATAATATTTTTAAAACATTTTAAATTATATCTAATATTTTTATCTAAATTTAAAATAAAATTTTTATCCTGCTTAGTTAACTTTAAGCAACTACTTTAAAAACACTTAGTTGGTTTTAACATAAAATTTTTAAAATTAAAAAAATATTATCTATTAATAAATAAAGTATATTTTTCATTTTATAATATTTGCATGCCTAATTAAATTAGAATTTTTTTCATCTAGATTATATGATTGTAAAAGACTGTATATAACTAACAAATCAATACTCTTCAGCAATAGATACAGTCATACTATTAAAGACCGGAATTATATAATATATAGACATTTACTGTCGTCTCTCAGCATCTCTAATACGACATTTCCTAAATCAATATGAAATTCAATTATACTTTTAATTCAGTTGCAGTTTTCAAGTAAATTGAATTTTTAAAATGTTTAATCAAATTATGATTTTTTACATTATTTTGAAAATTTTATTTTCTCTGTTTGTTTATTATTCAACTTTTGATTTGAAATTTCTAATCAAATAAAGTTAATTTAGTCTTGATTAAATTTTGAACAATATGAATTTTGAATATTTGAATGTTTTAGTCTAAACTTTATTTAATTTTATTAAATAGTTTTATTTTACTTTCAACTATTTAGTTAATTAGATTATAACTAAATTATTAAAATAACTTTAATATTTTGTACAAAAAATCTAAAAATTAAATTAAATATTTATTAATATATAACAAATATAACATCAATGAAATGTTTGAGCAATTTTGCGTAAAAATATTTTTTTATTTTTACTAACTTGGTATAAAATCGAAAATTAATAAAATAGTTTACTTTGTTAATTTAATTTAGCAACTTAGATATTAACAATTTTGTTTTCTGACATAACTTTTTTGATTTTCTCGTTGTCTTATCATTTTTATGTTCATTCAATGCGACGGCAAATACAGTAAATCTGAAATAATATTATTTTTCTTTACACTTAGTGTTTCACTAATTCTATATTTCTTTTATATACTTTTGGTTTTGTTTATACTGTCATTAAATATAAGAGAAATGTTTTGTCATTTCTAATGTCACTTATGATATACGATATGTTTGTGTCAATTGATCTAAAATAAAGATTTCTTTCCTTTATCTCCTCTCTCTCTCTCCCTCTCTCTCTCCCTCCCTCCCTCTCCCTACCTCTCTCCCTACCTCTCTCTCTTCCTCCCTCTCCCTACCTCTCTCTCTCCCTCTCCCTACCTCTCTCTCCCTCCTTCTCTCTCCCTCTCTCTTTCCCTCTCTCTCCCTCTATCTCTTCTGCTCTCTTTCCTGCTCTCTCTCTCTCTCTCTTTTCCTCTTTCTTTTTCTCCCTCTCCCTCTCTTTCTCTCTCTTCCTCTCATTCTTCTGCTCTCTCTCTCTCTCTCTCTCTCTCTCTCTCTCTGCTTCTTCTCTTTCTCACTCACTTACTCACTCACCCTCTCTCTCTCTCATACCCTTTCTATTCCTATTTCTAAAGTAAAAAAGTGGTAAAATAAAAAAAATAGAGAATTTTATTATTATTATTAAAAAATATAATGTAATTGAAGAATATTCTATAAAAGCATTTAATGTGTTTTCACAAATAAAAATACATTTTCAATGAAATATAAAACTTTAAAATAAAAAAAATTATAAATTTAAATGAGTTATAAAAGTTAACAAAAAAAAATAATATCAAATTATTTCCATATATTTTATATTTTGCTCAAAAAGTTGCAAAATATGGGATAAAAAACTTTCCATTTGTTTCCTATTATATCTATACCATAAATATATTCCATATATTTAGTAACAAAAGAGTAGATTATCTCAAAATTTTTTGCTCTAAAAAACCATTTAATAAAATAATGATTTTTCGAACTATTTATTCAGCCGAGAGTTATATACTATTCAATGATTTTTATTCTCTATTATATTTTATTCTTTACTTATACACATAACTCATATATAGATAGAGAAGAAAAACTATTATTATTATCAAAAGCACTGAAAAAATATATACAACTAATGATTTAGTGGTGGATATCATTAAAGGTGTATCAAAAAAGGCACAGAAAGGCACAGTTGAATGGGAGAGAAGGGAGGAGTGGGAGACGTACAGCCAGAGAAATATATTAACAACTAATAGTATTCTGCTTTCGATGACTGCGAAAACGACTGCATTTTAAAAATATATTTTCATTACTCATAACTTTCATGTATTTAAGTATATAATTTGAGTCCAGAATATCCACATATTTCTCAACCGTTTCTATGTTTGTCTGATTGTCTGTCTGTATGTCTGTATGTGTGTCTGTCTGTCCGTCTGTTCAGATAGTTTTGGGTTAGGTTTGGATGCGATCATAAATTACTTTATCTATACAACACTATTAATACATTATATTATTCTTTACATATAATTAGAATTTTTTTCTCGATTTTACGAAAATATTTTTATATCTAAACCAAATATTTCGTGACTTAAAGACTCATTAATTTCATGAATTTTTCCGTTTAATCTAAGAATTTTATTTTTAACTTCGCATTCGATAAAAATCGATTTGCTTGCTAAGTTTTTGATGTTATATTCAGTGAAACACAATTTTCAACTCTTGAGGAAAAAACAAATCTATTATTAGAATAAACTTTAAATTCGAGTCATTTTTTGCTGAATTCTAATTTAAAATTCATATTTATTTTTAGAAAATTATTAAATAATATTATTTTATGTAATATTTATATATCTATAAATTATTTGCAAAATTTTTCAAAATTTCTTAAATTTTAGAAAATTACATAAAATATTAAAATTAAAAAAAAGTAAAAACAAACTTATGATTAAATTTCATAATTATAATAAAAAAAGACGAAATTCTTAATACATATTATAAGAGTCTTAAGAATTCATTTTTAATTTTAATAATAAATTATTGCATAAAATAGTAGAAATAGTTGATTGCGGCAAATGTAGCGCAAGCTAACCCAATCAGTGCTAACCAACAAGAGATGCAAAGAAATGCCATCATAACATTGTGAGATACTAATGAATGTCTGCATATTTTATATATTTATATTTTAACTATAATGGCATTCATATGTAATCAGATCATTGAGACATTCATTAGCAAAAAAGCAAAATATTTCATATTTGCAATAAATGTGCAAAAAAAAAGTTTTGTTAGAAATGAGATATAGACTCGAAAATAATTTTTATTATACATTATATAGTTTTAAGACTTGTATTCAAATTTTTAATTAATGTGTGTAAATGCATTTTTCCGTAATTACATATCAGCTTTCAAATGGGGAGATCAGGTCAACATCCCCTTAATTTTAAAAATTGGAATTTATTTTTCCAAGCATTTTTTTCCTAGTATCACCAAATTTTCACAAAATGGTATTCCCACAAAGGTGACAAATTTTTATTTTTTAAGACTAAAATTAGCAAAATTTACCTAAATTTGTGTTAAATTCGGTTTAAATTTAGTTTAAATCCGTTTTAGAACTAGTTAAACTTAATTAAATTGCATAATAGCTATATAGATCTTTTGTGCATTTTTTGAAAAATCCCTCCCCTAGTCCCCCTCTCCTGGATTGGCCGGCCATCTGAAACTCTGTTACATATAAATGTACAAATATAATTTATAGAGAATATAATTTAGCATAGTTTTTTTCTGCCAAAATGAGCATAATAAATATAAAAGTTTAATTCTATATAAAACTTTTTTAATTAAGTTTAGACATGGATGTTAAAATTTTAAAATTAAAATCTGACCATGACTAATGCAGTTTAATTATCTTTAAAACAGGTAAATATTGTGATAAAAAAAACAAAAATTAAATTGAATTAAGTAAGAAAAATAAATTTTGAACAAACATGCAGGTTAGTTATTTTATGAATGTTTCAAATCAAAAAGCGCATACACTCAAACCTTTCATGAGTAAACCCTCTTGTGTTAAGGCGATATGTAAGACCTATCTCATTAAAATGTATTAGTTATTTACCTCAAATGAGTAAAACTCTCATAAATGAACCAAATGTTAAGAGGTTTTAGTGTATTTAAGCCAGTCACATTTACACACATCTATATTCACTTAAGTGCTTTAAAAGCTTTAATTTTTTAAAATTTAAAAAACAGACAAAAACACTGATTTAACTACTGCTGACAAATATAAAAACGCGGAATATATTTCGAATCAATTGAAATGATAACATGAATACAATTTATTAGAATCCGGAGATATTTTCTCTCTCTCTAAGTATTTACTGTTTTTTTGTCATTTTTGAGATTTTTTGTTTAGTTTAGTTTCGAAACAGAATTTGATGTAAAGGAAGCGTAAAAACTCGGAATAAAAATAAAAAGAATAAATTACTTATTCAGGAATTCAGTTTGATTTTCGTTTCCTCATAGTCGTGTGCCCGAATTGCACGGGTAGTTGTGACGAGTGTTCTGGTATTTACTCAATCTATACAACTCTCTCTATATCGCTATACAATTGCCAAATCGATTCTTGTCTTCTGACTCATTGCCTGTGTCTATGTCTGTGCTCTGGAAGAGAATATTCTCTGTATTCGTGCCGTTGAGACACAGATTTGTGCCGGACTTGGATTTACCGCCGATTTGGCTCATGTCCAGTACATTCTGATCGAATAGAATATATATATTCTTTAGTTTTTTATCGCATTTATTGATCGGTTTATTGGCTGCGAGTCTGCACTGGTGTCAGAGATAGTGATACAGAAGATAAAGTAAATTCTTTTCTATTTTTCGTTTTGTCTTTTTTTCAAGCATTTTGTTCACTAAAGCCTCAAATTCTTGATTTGTTTTTTGAGAAGTTTTTGTTACAGACATTGTAAACAATTCAACTTATTTATTTATATATACTACAAAATCAGCAAGATGGTTTACCAACATTCTTATCTAAAGTTTATTTGGTTTTTAAACAAAATTTTAAGTTTTTAAAAATAATAATAAACTTAAAACTAAACAAAATTTTTAAAAGTTTTTATAAATAAAAATTAATCTCAATTAATTAGCCAAATAATCTCAAAAACTAACCAGAGCAATTAAAAAAGCTTATTATTTGTTAAATTAAATCTTAAACAAAAATTTGTTTTTTTAATTTATTTGTATTTTGGCTAAACTTTATTTTTTATTTATTTTTAAAGTTTATTTTTTTATCTTTTAGTTAAATTTCTATAAATTTATTTTTAAATTCTTATAATTAATTTTAAAAATTAAATTAAATATTTTTAAAATAAATACTTGGTTGTTTAATTAATTTGAAATAATTTTCTATTATTGATTATTAAGTTCAAACCTTTTTAGTTAATTTGCATTAAATTTGATCAAGCATTTCAAAACAATAATTTAAACAAGTAAAAAAGACAAAAGTATGTTAATTCGGCAATTTGTGAGCAATTTTAGTTCAAACTCATAACAAATAAATTATTAAACCTTTGAGTATATTTTATATTTTAAACAAAATCGTGGTACTTTTACGGCGATTTAGCTAGTTAAATATTCCAATTTCTTTTACTGATATTTTAGTGCACGTCTCATATGTATCGTAAGTATGGATTGCTTTACAAAAACTTAATAAAATTCATATATTTAAGTGCAATGTATGCTATAATTTATACGAAAAAAGAGAAATTATATGATATCTAACATATATTTTTAGTTTTATTATTCACATGCAATTAAATTGTTCTAGGCAATTTTTTAAGAATTATAAAATATATGATTAACAAGAAAGAATAATAAATGCATGTTTATATATACCATATATATTGGATTATTATAAGAAAATAAGTAAATCAATAATATTATTGAATTAATTCTTCTTTTCTGTTAATTTAAATAAAAGAAAAATATTGAATAAATTAATGAAAATAATGAATATTTTGATCTCATATTTATATTATTTTTATCTAATTATATTAACAAATATTATTCCACATTAATTAGATCAAAGATATGGCGACGAAAAAAAATAATAAAAATTATTTATTTCGAAAAATATTATTCTTTAAGACTAATCAAAACAAAAATAAATAAAAATAAAACAATTAATTAAATTCTTATAACTTCGAAACACATCTTAATTTAAATATTTATAAAATAGATTAAAATCAAAAGTCAGAATAAAATGAATAAAGATGAAATGAATATTCCGGTTCTAATATGCAGTTTCTGCAAAACACACACAAAATTGAATGCTATTTATGGATAGCCGGAGGGCTGAGACTCTCTTTCATAATTTCTCTGCCGTTCCCCTTTCTTTCTATCGGTGTCAGACATTTATTATATAAAAATATAAATTACTAATACATTCCACTCATTCTTGAATGCTGTGCAGAAATGGATATTTTTTATGGTTATACACAATGTTTTCAAATATGTTATTCGTCTTCAGACTTAAAACAGAATTTAAATTTTTTTTTATCTAAAATAAAGTTTTTTTTGGTTCAGTAGTCGATGTGTTGTTTAGCAAAGAAAATGTAAGTAAAATACGAGTAATATATAGAAAAATAAGGGATAGAAAAAAATCTTTAGTTGAAAATCCATTTGTGATAATGTTATTTACAAAATGTCGCCTCAAAGGCCTGTTCTGCTATAGTTAGAGCACAAGAATATTCTGTTCTGTTCTGTATGTGCGACGACGAGAGCGCTTCCATATTCTTTAGAACGAGGAAAAGGATTTTATCACATTTTTTTGAACTCTTTTCTACTTTAATGGAAATATTTTTCCGTTTAATAGAAATTTATTTCTCATATTTTTGCTAAACTTTTTATTTTTGTCCAAAACTTTATTTTTTTTATGTTTTTTTCATTCTTTTCTATACGACTCGTAATGATTATGACACTAATGATTGGTGTAATCAATGGTTGAATTGGTTGGACTACAGTAGTAACGGTTCCCTTATTTTTGGCGATTTGGGTGCTTTAGGTTTTGATTGAGACCTGGAGTACAAAACTCGATATATTTTGATTGAGTACATCCTGTTATGTCATTCAGAAAAGACAAATCTCTTCAAATACTGACCAATAATGACATCTAAGTCTATACTTTGCGAGCAAACTATTAATGACTTTTTATAAACAAGAATTGTTTTGATTATTGCTTGCTTAAATAATATATAACTTTAAACTCTAATAAAATATTAAAATTTTTATTTACTTTGGATTTTATTTCTGTGATTTATTCGCAAATTTTTATTTACATTTGTGTAATACGATCTATAATGTATTGTATTTGAAAATTCTGTTTGATTTTGTAATATATTCTGTTTTATTTAAAAATATATTCTTTGATTTTGATTCTAATATACAGTATATATATATTTTAACATTTTCTATAACTTTATAATACCTTATATTTGCTTAAAATTTATTAATAAATTATTTTTTAAACTTTTATGTTTTGCTTCAAATTATAATAAATTATATTTTAGAAATTTTTTTAAAGCATTTTTATAAAATATTTAAACATAATTACAACAAATATTTTATTATCAACAATTTAGCAAGCGTATCAAAAACACATAAATATATTTAATCAATAATAAGTAGCAAAAACTTTTGCAAAATTTTAATTAATTAGTTTTAAGAATCTAAGAAATTCTAACATAACTTAATAACTAAAATATAATAACTTATTATACGTATTGTATATCATGTTTAGCGTCAGTCGCGTTATCCTCAAAACTGTATCAAAATTTTAATTCAAATGTCATTCAAAATATTCAAATATTATATATTATATTATAGATAGAGAAGAATATTTTTCAAGAATGTAATTAAAACTAATTAATTTTTGCTCAATTTTCATAATAATAATTATACAACAATGAGGTTATTATAACAGTTAATACATATTGTTGTGGACTAACAGACAACAGATATACAGACTATTGGCTACACTATACTTGATGTCTAAAAGCCTAGAGTTAATGGAAATTCTCATTTTTTTCAGCCAAACAAATGCACATATTTTCATATAAAGGATTTGCTCTAAAAATTTTCAAAACTAATTCACTCACCAAATACTACCCGCGCTATATCTGCCCTTCCGTTCCTCTAATAAACTAATATAATATGATAATTATTGTTTTTCTGATATTGTCTTTATATTAATATAATGTTGTCATTAAATATTAAAATTTTCTTTTCGATTAATACCAGATTTTTTCGCCGATCTATTAATAGATGTAATTAGTGTACAGTTTATATATATCACTGATATATATATAATATACACACATATATATGTATGTATAATATATATGTGTGTATATTATATATATCAGTGATATATATATATAAACTATACACTAATTATATCTATATATATAAATCAAAGATAGAGATTGAGATGCCCGGCCAATCCATATGGGATCAGAAGATAATTAAGTTATACTTCAGAGTTAGTCAAAGGGTGTTATTGACAAAATACCCTTAATTTTAAAAATTTGGCAAAAATTTCGCCTGAATTTTGATAAAAAATTACACTTTATGTTTTATCGCCAATAACACTCAACAATTTTTTTTAGTTTTTTTTAGTTAAATTGAGTTAAATTAAATTGCAAAATAATTTTTAAAATGTTTACTATTTTATTCCTACTCTATTATAGTATTATAGTATAATACTCCTAATTGTTTTTAGCAAAATTCCGCCATTTTATTTTTTTCTCATTTAAACAATCCTGCTTATATCCACCTTAATGTGGTTTGAAACATTTATGCACTTTAAGGTATTAGAAGAGAAGAATCAGACAAAAATTCCACTCATTTAAAAAATTGTCATTTATTCTCTTCTAGCATTTGGTTCGCAATAAAACTATTATTTTTAATTTACCGGCAGCCAAAGGCAGCCAGAATTTTAAAAAAAAATTTAAGGTCAAAATTTGAACATTTTTTAAATTTATGTTAAATTTAATTTAAATTTAATTTAATTAACTAAATTTATTTTAATTCCAGTCAAATAGGGTTAAATTGCAACATAATTATATAGGTTTTTAAGCATTTTTTCATAACCTCTACTTTGATTTTTCCCCTGGATTTTGGCTAAAATTTTAAAAAATTCCATTCCATAATTTCCTTGGTCGACCTTCAGACTTACTTAAATTTAAAATTTAATATGTTACTTAAATTGATTAAATTAATAAAATATAATGGATATTAGTTCTTACATTAAAAACTAACTTAATTAACTTAATTAATTTGATTTGTACAATAAGTAATATTTTCTTTAATAAATATTAAATTAACTTGTTTAATAACATTTATTTTTATTTTTCTAAATAAGAGAATTTAAACTACAGGGGTGAACATAGGCTATGGAAACCTTTTTGAAATTAATTTTAATTATTTTATTCAATTAATCATATGCCGAA